>DVZN01000818.1:0-11593 GCA_018237365.1 Caria ino melicerta
CACTGGACTTACGAGTCGTGGAGATACTAGCACACCTCTGCCTACCCTTTCGAGGATTATAGGCGTGAAGGTACTTTCTTACTTTCTTTTCAAACATGCAGACAGATTTTCAGATGGTATGAAATTCGCACCGCCTATAGACACCAAATGTGGTAATGGTGCGTTGCCAACCTGAAACCGGGATGTTAGGCCTCGTGTAAAAGTAATTTTACTGGCTACCTTACACTAACGTTATGGCGGCAGGAATAGATAAGGTGGTGACACCATTCAATGAGTTTCGCAGCGGCTCAGCCGGGTCTTGAATAATTACATAGCGGTGGACATTAATAATTACATAGGGCATAATTATTTGTCATAAATAAAAAACAGGTAGACTGCACAAAACACCACTCCGGTGTGCGGCGATGTGGATTTAAACATCGTACTGAAAAATCTTGATTTGTATATAATCTTGATCCGTCTAAGTGAACATGTAATGAGCATTTTTAAACCGCTAATAAAAACTAAATTATGATAAACTAAGCGTACCTCTTCCGCCAACATGAACAAATAGTTGATGACATGTTCAGGTTTTCCGGCGAACTTCTTGCGCAACACGGGGTCCTGTGTAGCGATTCCCACCGGGCAAGTGTTCAAGTGACACTTTCTCATCATTGTGCAACCTATAAGCAGGAGTTTAAGTAATAACTACAATATGTCACAGTACTATAAGTGGCCTTTAAAGTATACAAAAATCAGCAATTTGATATTCGGTATCAGTGATGTGTACGCCCGCATGTTAAAGTACAATTTTACAAAAAAAAAACTACCTATGTTATATGAGGGTTTAAAAAATATTCAAAAGGTATTGTTTAGAACCACTGTGTTTATATTTATTATTGTTCCTTATGTGTTTATGAACAATTTTGTTATTACTTCATAACTAAGTCACAGTAAATTAAAGGTCTTAGACAAAAATATGCAATGGTATCTGGAGGTAGTAGATATCATTAGGGCACTTACCGAGAGCTATGAGCGGCGCAGTACTGAAGCCAAACTCATCGGCACCAAGTAAAGCTGCCACCATCACGTCGAAACCAGTTCGGATTTGTCCATCTGCCTGCACCACGACTCTGAAAAATGATCTTATGTAGTCTAATATTTCCATAATATAAACCAATACAATGTAAATTTTATTTGTCCAATTAATGGCTTCTCCGTTTTGTTCTGGGTATTTTTTGTAGAATAGGCCATTTGCATCGTTACAAGCTTAACCGTTATCTTTAACTTATGCTTGCCCCTTACGACCAACAAGACCACTGGCAACATAGCAGGGTAGGGATTCACCACCGTACATATTACCAGCATTTGACACTGGTGTGTTCTGGTCTAGTTAGGATATCCAGTAGATTTGCTCTTTACGTCTAACACCCCGGCAAGAAAACAGCGACGCACCTATATCATGTAAGGTATACAAGGTCATGGGTTTCTTACGTTAGAAAAACCGTGTGCTTGATCGATGTTTAATACTATATAAACGTAAATTATAACAGCAAACAATTGTAGGTCAAAAGTAGTACTGAGACCTTACCGGAACACCTTAGTCATTGGTACGTGTCAACGTAAAACGGCATCTTTATGCGTAATAAGGTCGGCTTTTCAAGTTGATAACTTGTATCACTGAATTACTATTTCGAGGTGGCGGTAACGGTTTGTGCAGTGTTTGCGGTGAGCGTCGTAGTACCTGGAGCGCAGGTCGTTGAGGACGAGCACTTGATGCGTCTCGGCGACGCCGAGCTCCCAGGGCAGGCCGGCGCACTTGATGCCCGTCCACGAGCTCGCGCCCGTGCCGCCGTCGTGCCCCGAGATCACGATGTGCTCCGCCTTGCCCTGCGGACGGACACCTTTTTTATAATGGCGCTAGTTATGTTTCACGTCGTTTAAATTTTAATGTCTCTGTCAATTAGATAAGTTATCTATGCCATAAATATGTCTTGCCTCTATCCTTTGTTATCTAAAAAAACGAATGAAAGAGGCGAGACACATTTATTGCTGTTAATTCAATATCATCGTAATAACCTGCATCGATTTTAACTGTTTTATTTCGATGTATAAACGTTAACAGAATTTGTAAACGAATTACAATTTGATAGCGCTAAATGTGTTTCGTTTTTTTTCGTAGAGGGGATATAGCGCTATCTCAAAATTAGTTTAGGATGAACGGCTTTGTTTCTGGGATACAGTTGGCGTAGTCCAGGCGGGCCAGCCCCGGGCGTACCTTGGCGACGCCGGAGGCCACGACGCCGACGCCGACCTCGGAGACGAGCTTGACGGAGATGCGCGCGCGCGGGTTGGCGCACTTGAGGTCGTAGATGAGCTCGGCCAGGTCCTCGATGGAGTAGATGTCGTGGTGCGGCGGCGGAGAGATCAGCCCCACGCCCGGCACCGAGCACCGCGTGGCCGCGATCTCCGCCGTCACCTTGTACCCTGACGACACAAGCAAACGGCGTGAGCTTCTGCTTTTTGACTCTCGGGCATTGAATTTTTCGTCAATCTAATCTTGCGCGTTGGTCCTGGCTTTTTTGACAAATAGTTCGACTACCTATCTGCCGAGCAGTTTGTAAGTAGCGAATTTAGACTTACTGGCACTATCGACATTTAATTAGGTAGGGGAGTTTGTATCCGCTGGCCCTAACTAATATCTACTAACCTTCTTTCTTAGCTCTCATACCGCCAATTTTTGTCGTAGCGTGTTCCAATATAAAGAATTAATGTAGCCGATAAATTTACTTTTGCACGTGTCTTAACATTTAGGCCTCGGGTTGGCAACGCATCATCATAAAAATATGGTGACTATAACATCTTGGATATCTATAGGTGATGAACTATTCTTACAATTCGTCTGCTCGTTTGGCTTCCAATATTGTATATATTTTTAATTTAAAACAAAGAAAATAAAACATACCAGGCAACTCTCCTCCCTCTCCCGGCTTAGCACCCTGCGCCATTTTGATCTGCAGGTCGTCCGCGTGCGCCAGATACGAGGCCGTGACACCAAAACGGCCCGACGCCACTTGTTTTATAGCAGAACGCTTATTGTAATCTGGGTCCTGAAAAACATAATATTACTTGTACTCGAAGTCATCTATTCATATATGCGTACAACTTAATTTATATTGAAACTGTACGTATTAGATAAAAATAGCAACAAACCAAAATGTATTTGGTCGAGGCGCCTTTGGCTATATTTTAGTTCGTTTATAAAATAAAAGTAATAAGTGTACCTGGTTGAGGTATCGGTCTGCATTTTCGCCACCTTCCCCGGTGTTGGATTTGCCTCCCACTCGGTTCATGGCCACGGCTAATGTAGTGTGCGCTTCCAAAGATATGGAACCGAATGACATTGCCCCTGTATATAAAAATTACCATAGATTAAAATAAAAAGTATACGAAGTAAAATAATAGACACCATTAATAATAGGTACATATCTCTACTACAGTCTAATTTACATTTCATTTACGCTATTATTACAGTTCTAAAATTAAAATGCAGACTAATGCAATTTAGGAAAGGGAATATTTATAAAAGTTATGTATATTGATTGACTAATACAAAAGTTATTACATGTTACTATTATAAAATTAAATCAACAGTACGTTTTAGTTATAGCTGAAATATTTACTTAGATCTTATGCCATATTACGCATTAAACCAAAATTAGGACTTACGAAAAAATATATATTTACTTAAGAAATTCTATATTCGGTGATGTATAGTCTTAAACTAGACTCTGGCGTCCATTAATTACGTGAGGCGATTTCCTTCATTGGCGAGATATCGTGAAATGCAAACACAACCACACCGTCTCATGTGAGATTTTTCAAAAACCGATCGTCACAAGGATGCCTAAACATTCTTACGCATTTCCACTATCTTTCTCGCTCTAGCAAATGTTGGTTTTATGAGACAGAAAAGCATAAGGCGACGTCCAGTTGAAAGATGTAATTTAACTCCAACTGTGCTAAATGTTGTGTAATCGTCTGATGTAGAATGAGCTATTATTTCTTCAAAAATGGAAAAATATATTTTAGTTATTTCAGCTCAGTTTTTACGAAAAAATAACGTGATATTCGCTAAGACTCCTCTGCCCGCTACGTGAGATTAGGTGAAATTCTATTCGACCGCCATTAAACTCCTATCGTTATTGATGGGGCAACCTTATAGCCTTTAGTATTGATGGGATTAAAATATGACTGGCATACCGGTGGCGAACCTCTTGACAATCTCGGTGGCAGGCTCCACCTCACTTAGAGGGATGGGCTCGTCCAGCTTCACCAGCTCTAGCTGCCCACGGAGGGTGCACGCACGAATTGATTCCAGCGCGCTCTCGCTGACAAAACAAATAAACATCATTTACTCATGACAATCGAGTTAAAACAAAATACGTTTCAGATATAAAGGCAATTAATATTTTTACCACAAATAAAGAAGTTTAAAACGTGGTTTAAAATCATTATCAGGCGAAATATCATTTCATTTGTAACAAAATAAAGACTAGTAAAAAAATGTTACTTTGGCAATTATTTTTTTTTTCAAAAAGTTTTCTTTTTCACTTTTTAGTGATTATTAAGATTTGAAGTCTGGCATCACTGAACTAGTTCCACATAACCAATGCTCATTCCAAATATGTTTTGAAAATATACGAAACTGTTACGTTTTGCTAAATATACATACAAAATTAACTTTTTTTGGAAAAGCAACTAATAAAGAGTAATGTTCTCAAAAGGGTCAAGACAATAAGATGCAATAGTAATACTGACCGGTAGCGCTCGTAGGCCGAGGAGCTGTTGTTGGCGGCGGCCTCCTGCAGGTTGGCGATGGACAGCGGGTCGTTGATGTGCTTCTCCCCGCCGGCGCGCCAGTGGTAATTGCCCGGATTCCTGCCACCCAATTCAACAAGCAATTAGAACACAAACATGCCACTATGTAAAACATATTTTTTTGCATTTATTTGATACATAAATTGTTACAATAAAACCGTCTCGCTGAACGAGTGGTAGCGTAGTTGCCTTACCACGCCGGCGAATAGTGAGGCTCGGGTTTGATTCCCAACGGAGGCAGGCATTTGTGTGAAGAGCATAGACGTTCGCATTTTTGAGTCTGGGTGTTTATTAAATTTATTCTAGTATTTATATATGTATTTCTGTGTATAATATCGTTGACTAACACCCATAAAACAAGCAAATCATATGCTTTTTTTTTGGTTATATCAATGTGTGATTTGTTTAGAAATATTTATTTAATAAAAATACAAATTAATCACGATGATATTTGTTTTTCATGGTTGTCATATTGAAACATTATATACCTAGGTCACTCAGATAGTTAAGACGAATATAATAGCTTATATATTAAATCTCCAAACAGCCGTTTAGGCTACAAAGAGTGCCACAGAAATCTACATACTTTAAAAACATCCCATTTTTGGCCAGTCCAAAGAAGATGGACGATACAGGGAGTTTAGCACTCATAGAGCAACACTTACTCTCTCACTCACCTCAACACTAGCGTGTCCACGTTGTCTCCGTATGTGAGACCATGCCTCTCGAATATCTCCTTTGATAGGATCTCGAAAGTTACGCCACCTAAAAGTGTGAAGTGATATTTTAGCAAAATAAGATTAGAAGTTTACAGTTTTATTTGGCTATAAACTGATAAATTCTTAGTAATAGGTTGTCATTTCCTCATAGGTTGTTAGACGCAGTATCGATTTTAAAATTAAATATAGTTTTTGTTTTCAAAAAAATAACTCCTAATGGTAAGTGATCGTAGGCACCTACAACTACAATACCAAAGGTAGGATTTTGACGTAACATTGAACCTATTTACACGCTTTCCAGTAAGCATATTATACCTATAACGTAGCATGTAGAAAGAGAAATTAACTTGGAATATACTAACTGGAAATATACTTGAAAAACTACGATCTATATGCTGTCACTAAAACGGACCGATTTTTTTTAATTAAGTGCAAGTTTTAAATAAGTATAATTTACTTGTTTAACAATTATAATCGGTGTATAAGTCAAGCGTAAAACCAGTAAGTTGTTTAACTGAGCTAGTCAAACTAACCTATCCGTGATGGTGTTCCTCGGAAGCAGCGATCAACGACTTCCTCAGCCAACCCTACAGCCTCGAAAATCTGCGCACTCTTGTAGGATTGCAGCATGCTGATTCCCATCTTAGCCATGACCTTGGAAAGGCCAGTCTCCACGGCAGCCTGGTAGGCGGTGTACACCTCAGTATCGGTAAGAGCTGGCAGAAGTCCATCGTCTCGAAGTGCGAAAGCCAGTTCGAACGCCAGGTACGGGCAAATTGCGTCCGCTCCATATCCTGCATTATAATAATGTTTATACATTGTGACTGGGTCGTAACAATATAATGTATATGTTATACTAACAATATTAGAAAACTATTTTTATAGGGCAAAGGCTTATTCCATAAAACATTCGAGTCAATGTAATTGCTTGATATATAAACATTCATAAACCGATGTTTTATCTTAATATGTGAGATTTCTTGAATTACTATTTTGCCGCTCTCCAGTATACGAGTATAGAGCAAAGGTGGACCATCGAACTATGGCTCAAACTAATAAAAGTGTCAGTCTATAAGCATGAAATGACCTTGTCAAAAGTGGCCAGATTGATGTTTTACTGTTATGAGAGTATGATGTAAATATCGTCGGGTTGAAGTGTGTTGAGTAAAAACCAGAAAAAAAAACACATTTTAAATGCACGATAGTGAGTGAGATTAATTAATGAAAATATAAATCTATTTTTTGACATATCAAGCGCAAACGCAGTGTGTGTGTGTGTGTGCGTGTACTGACCGAGCAGCACACACATGTGGTGCACCTCGCGGGCCTCGGCGGTCTCCACGAGCAGCGCCACCTTCATGCGCTGCCGGCTCTCGATCAGGTGGTGGTGTACCGCACCTGTGGAAATATTCATTACTTAATATCATCTTACAGTGTTGTTCATTTAACACTTAGCCAATGCCTGCGGCAAAATTTGTATGCAGTAAAAACATATCCATCGATAAAATCAATAATGATCTATAGAGCATAATTTTTAAGAAAAAAAAAATTATGGCCCTCGGGGCAATTTTGAAAGTTTTGTATAATTTAAGGTCTTTTTAAAGATTTATAAGCAGGGTTGTAGTGCTTGATCCTGTTTATTTTTATTGGTAAATAAAAGTCAGAATATCTTCAATATAGTTAGCAATGATAATAATTTCATATTTTAACAATATGTAAAGTAGGTACTAAATACGTCACTTACGATAGCCACGTTGCGGCTTATAATTATATATGTATTTCTATGTATTATAATCCTAGACTGATACAAGCAAATGAATTGCTCGTTTCGAGGTTAGTATGTAATTAGTCCGATATTTATTTAACTATTATCACCATTAGTTCGGCCTACAGGACGTACCCAGCGCCAGCAGCGAGCTGATGGGCACGCGCGAGGGCCCGGCGGCGCGGTCGGACAGCACGAGCAGCTGCACGCCCGCCGCCGCCGCGCGCAGCGCCTCCGCGCACACTCGGCTCAGCGCCGCCTCCATGCCCGCCGGGCCCGCGCTCGCCGGGAACGTGCAGTCCACCACTTCACACTGGAACGTCACACCACGATACACCATCATCGATAAGCCTACAGAAGAAAAACCAGCAGCGCCTAAACTGATGGTTTATCATCACTATCGTCCATAACGAGCGTACTCTTAAATATCGAACTCTTAAATGAGTCTCTATTGACCTCCGTTTTTGCAGATGCTCCTGCGTGGGTGATTCGATAGAACACCGACGAGGTTCTGAATAGTGGATCTACCGCACAGTATTCTATCACTAGCAGTCTTGTCGATAAATACCTATTTAACTGGCCCGACAAGAAGGCAGATCTATTTTACCTGGATCAACAAGAGGGGATTACAAATACGAAATGCCATATAATTAAATATACGGTGCCAAGTCGGCCGGTCAAACGAGCTGGCTTATTTACTAATTGTAAGAAATACACGCAAAATATATAACCAGAGATGAAAATGGCGCATTGTTAATAGTCCGGACCGGTGGTTTACCGCTTTTATGGTACGTGTGCCGGCAACGGTGCGCGGGGTATGGTTATCAAGTCCGGACCGGTGGTAAAGTCATTTCGACGATCTAGAAACACTTTCAATAAGTTTACATGGATAAATATACGATTATTGATTTTGAATCGGTTACGAGAATATACGTCTTTTTAAACAGAACCCTCTCACACAGTCTATAACTGAGTAAAAGGATGTTTACCGACTGTCGGCTAATCCAAATATCGAATCTTCGATAGAAACCAATCTTTCGATTGATCATCCACGTAATTACAATCTAAAGATTGATTATTAAAACAATTTATACAACAATTGAACCGAAATTTTAATCAAAGATTAGCAAAAATGGATTGAAATCGCTTATTGGGATATGGGATCAATAAAGATTACCTAAGAGAACTAATTACCCGTTCTACGATAGGCCGTATTATATAATAAGTCAAATGTCATGATATATTACCTTCCAGCCTCTATAAGTAGTCCTCTTGAGAGCTTCCAAGTCGGGTATTGACAATATTGGCTGGGGTAAGAACAAACGGTGCACGAACTCCGGCCCCGGCTGCAATATGTTGGCGGTGGGACCGATCGGACACAGCAAAGACATGACGATCTTCTCACTGAAAATATAATTGACACCATGTTTATGTAAAGTTTGTTTGATTTGTTTTTCATTGGATCTTTGGATTTCACCAAAGGAGTACGACATCTGACTTAAAACGGCATGTGACTTAAAGGGCACGACATGTTATGACTTAATAAAGTTATACTGCAAAAAAAAATACAAGCTTATGCCCGCGGCTTTGTACGTTATGAGTTATAATATTCGGTTATAAAACCTTCTGGCCAAAGGTGTACTGAATCAGGAAATCTAGGAGATAAAACTAAACTTCCGGAACGTATAGACGTTTATTAAACATAACAATTTTACCTTAATTTTGTGAAGAACCTTCGACGTCGTGATTTAAAAGTATGGTAGTGCCATCTAGTTTGACTTATAGTAAACACAAACATAAATTACTTTATACTTTCAAATGGTTTACCTTACGTGGAAGTTATACAAACTATTTAAATATTATACGTCCCAAACACCTTCTATTACTTATTATCACTACATATTTATATTAATTGAGATCATTCAATACATTTTTGAATGATAAAAACATATTATGTTTTTTATTTACAAGAAAATATCACAAAAATATTGTACTAATAGTACAAATTAATACCGTAGTAGATATTGAAGTTAAAAAAATATCGTCACACCCTTATATCCTCTAAAGTGTAGGCAGAGGTACATACTAGTATGCAGCCATGATTAGCCGACGATATTAGGTCCCATATGTGACGGGTGGCAAGTCCGTCGCCAATCGAGCACAAATCTAATTCCAAGCAACGTTATGTTTTTTTAGAAAACCTGAAAAACTCATACTTAGAACAAGTTGCCCGACCCAGGAATTGAACCCGGGACCTCTCGCGTGAAAGTCGGACACCGATACCGCTCGACCGCTAAGGCGATTAACTTGACTACAGAGGCGATTATTGTAGTTATTTATTATTTTACAGTAAAATAGTTGAATGAATGAACCGTACCGGAATGGGTCGATGGGCGGGTTAGTCACTTGTGCAAAGAGCTGCTTGAAGTACTCGTACGGCAGCGGCTGGAACTCCGACAGGCACGCTAGCGGCGCGTCGTTGCCCATGCTGCCTAGAGCTTCTTTCCTGCGCACACACACCGCACTCGTTACACCAATACCATACATGGACAGACACTTATGTACTCGTGGTATTCACTCCGCGAAAGTGTATTTGGTTAAGTGAAAATATGTAAGTTTAAAAGAGCGGAATATTCTGATACGTGCATATTTATATTTAGCCTAAAATAATGACTTTTACCTATTTTTGTATACTGACATTTTATTTGATGCAATAAATATATTTAAATATTTGAATTCACAAAACATGAAAATAATGTATAACAAATATTAAACCTCCTCACACCATTCCCATCTTGTCCTTTGTAATTAATTGTAGGTAACTAATTATATGTTTTATTTTAATTGAAATAAAAAAAAGTGTAAAATACGATAAGCCCGCTGAGTTAATTTCGCAGGATCTTCTCAGTGAGTGGCTGCGTTTCAGATCCGAATGTAGCTTAAAAATTGTTAACGCGTCATAAGTGCTAATTTTTGGTTCTCGTGATTAAATGGTGTTTGAGATTAAAAATCAGTAAAAAAGTAATATGTGGTCCCTTTCTTGCAAAACGAGAATTACAGAGTAATTAAATAGTGACGTCACGCCTTTGTATTGTTCTTCACTATTGGTTATCGATTACCGTCAACAAGAGTGTTTAACTACTAAACTTTAAAAAAAAAGATTAGATTTAATTTGTACAAACAAACATGATGTGTATGTGTAGCGAGTGTAGCTTACTTGTTCTGTATCATGGGCAGCAGCAACATGTTGATGGCCTCGAGCGTGTACCCGAACAGGCTCAGCCTCTTGTCGGCCAGCCCGCATACGGCGTCTGCATGCCCGTTCTTCGCCGAGCCGTTCTCCAGTGACACTGACTTGTGGATGTCTTCCATGGTTATCTGCGACGAATATTCAACATTATAATGTGCCTGACATTTTATTAATAAGTACAGAGTAGTGGTTGACGCAAGTGATACCAAGTCAAGCAGCGAACTGGGCGAAATTAGGCAATACGAATATTTGATTTGTAAACTGGACAACCCGTTAGCCCTAGTTCACACGAATGCATTTCTATGAATACGTTCACATGTCTGTGTTTTTTTTAACGCGACGCTTTTCTATCGGGCACTGTTGCATTTCTATCTTTTCTATCGGGCGCTGGGCGTTGGAAATAGGTCATACTGGATAAGGCAGTTGGGGCCCTGCGCTTTATTGACACGCGTTAAAAATACTCGTGCGAACTAACTAGGGCTTGCTCATTTACCATTTTACTTTTGCTGTATAACCTGCGAACTGCAGCTAACCCTAACAAGGCAGATTTATTAATAGCAAATAGATCCCAAAAAAATACGTGGTTTCTAAAATCTTTCAATTACGCAGCGTGATATAGATGGTTGATGGCACAGTAATGAAAAATAATTAAACCAGCGCTAAAAGGGTAAAAAAAATTGTGACGATAAATATTTGAACAACATTAAGGTAGTCAAAGCAATTTAGCCATGACGCGAATCCCGGGGTAGTTGAACCCATGCTACGAATTAGTACCTACAAAATCTCGTATAAAGAATTGTTGGGTTATAATCAATACTAATAATATTATAAATATGTGTGTGTGTGTGTGTGTGTGTATGTGTGTGTGTGTGTGTACTTGCGTGCGTGCGTGCGTGTGTGTGTGTGTGTGTGTGTGTTTGTTTGTTGTCCATCTTTCCCGTCAAAAAGGAGCAACGGATTGGTGTAATTTCCTATTTAGATAGTAGCGGGGCTGCAGAG
>DVZN01000819.1:0-11593 GCA_018237365.1 Caria ino melicerta
TACGAGCTGCCTGGCAGGAAGGCAGATGGTCTATTCTACAAAGGAGCCCGGAATAAAGAGATCTTATTGTGGATTAGAAATAGCCTAAAGAAAAATCACACGCCATAATTGTTCTTTAATGAAATGGGGGGTTTCCATACGCTATAGGTCAAATTTTATCTTTTTAAAATTATACTAATGACCAAATAATTTATTTTAATAAAGATTTATGTTTTTTCTGGACACAAAATTTCCTTTTTTCAGTTAGTATAAAAAATGTGTTGTGATTAAATATTAAAACCTAGCTATACAGTCCTGCATAATCCTGCAGAACTAATAAAACAATTTTTTTTGGCATCATCAAGTACTTTTCTTTGACTCTGATTTATTTACACTATTATTTATCACTTACTTTTTTATTCAATAATAAAATATAGCATAAATCACTCCTGAATAGTGTAGCTTTCTAGTAGTGAAATATTTTGTATGATCTGATCAATATTTCTGAAGATTACCTATATATAATATTGATATAAAGTACAAGTGTTATTAGAGAAAGTGTTTAATCAGTGTTTGACACTTGTTTTCTAGTTGGGCTAGCTAGTAGATTTGTCTATGAATCACACATAGACACACATATAAGGGCAGCGACACACCTGTTACGTCTGTGGTGTATATAGGTAAATTTGGTTATTACAACAAAGAGACTGTGCTTATTTATTATTCAGTTTGATATCATTAAAAATGTACACTTAAATCTAATCAAATATTCATACTTCCTATAATTTTGAATACTTTTTCTGTTTGTACTGTGTCATTGATTGATTGTTTGATGAGCCACAAAAATCAGGTTACGTTATCAAAAGACAAAACATTTGTGTAATGAACTTAGACATTTTTATTTCTGAGTTTAGTTTTTTAGTAAATTTGCTACTGTATCTCTTAGTTTAGAGTAGGATCAATTCATGTCATTTGTCTACAGATAATATTAATTTATTTGAACTGTTTTAATAGTTTCTATGATGGAAAAATAGTTTTCTTTGTTATTACATTATTTAAAAATATTTTTTAATTATTATGATGATGAAAATATAATGGACATAGTCTGTCAATAAAACATTTACAATTACCGTTTGTCTGTTTTTTTTAATGGGAGAAAACTATATCCACTATGGTATAGCATTATTGAATTTGTCTTTACGAATTTAAGCCTCAGCTCTCATACAAAAAAAATCTATGCTATCAAGAGACAACAAAACAATTATATTATTTCATTTATAAAATAATTTATTTTTAATCTCTATAAACCAGTATTGTAATATATTTTTTATAACAGTTACAGGCTAAGACCAATTATAAAGTCCATATCCTGGTCCAACCTGCAAAGCCTGTAGCAGAGAAGACAGAAGATAATCCTTCACCATCAACTAGTTGTGCTGGTTCCGAACCATCAGAGACAATATCAGAAAAAGAAGAAAAGCCGCAGCCAGAAGCAAAAATGAGCACTCCAGTTATGTCTACTCCAGGAATTTATGCTTGTCATGCTTGTCAATTTTCTACTACTCGCTTAAATGTATTAATAATGCACAATAAGACTCACACTTCTACATTTACACCATATACACCTTCACCAGTCGTAAAGAAAACACAGTCAAAGACACCTAAAACCACACCTAGTATTACAAAAACCCCTAAAGTACGGAAACCAAAACAAGAAAAAAGTAGCACTCCTGCTAAGAAACAAGGTCGGAAACGCGTAGCTACGGAGACGTCGGGAGGAGATAACAAAAAACCTAAAACTGATGAAGAGATAAAAAGTAGCCTTTTAGCAGACTGGGATGATGCTGATGAAGACTCAAATGATGAATCTACAGTAACTGTAATGGCAGGCTCACCAGAAATTCCAGTAGCAGCACAATCACCTGCAGTACCTACTCCTGCAGAACTACCCACTGCACAAGTACCAGTCGAAACGTCTCCAAAATCTGAGAAAAAACTCGAGGAATCACCGACTTTATGTGAAACTGAATCGGCCAATGATGCTAAATATGAATTTCGAGAGGATGAAGACTGGCCAGAAGCAGACATTGGCAGAAAAATTCCCCGTGTTAAAAATCCAAATAAGAGAAGGGACGATTCTAAGAGCATTGATGAAGATGAAATGGCTAGGGAAGTTGCGGAGTTACTAAATAAAACTACTTTGCCTGAACTCCCTTCTGCTCCAGAACCATTAAAAGTTGAGGCAAATTTTCCGGAACCTTCGATAGTCAAGTCTCCAGATAAACAAGATGTTCCATCAATTAAAAATTTGTCGACCGAAAAAAAAAACGTCTCTGATGTCCAACCAACGAAAACGATATTCAAAACAAAGACGTTTTTTCGAAGTCGACATTCTAGAAGTCAAGATGCAATAGGAAAATATATAGCTGAACAACTTAATCCTGCGGAAAGGATGGATTTGTCAGAGAGTGACCTAAATGGTTCCGAATCAGTGCCCTCTCCTGAACCGAGGATCTCACCTCCTATAGAACACGTTAAGGTTGCTCGCTTAGCTCCTAAAATTCAATTGAAGAAAATGAAGGCGGAAGCGGCGCAATTATTAGAGAAAGAAAAACTTAATTCTAAGAAAAATAGTGACGATTTCCCATTTTCAATTTCATCTAATTCAGAACCATTCTTTAATATTCAAGAAGTGAAGAACGAGAAACCGTCAATTTGTAACAAGTTGCAGACTGACAATGTTCAAATATTAAATAACAAAAATAGTGAAAATCAAATTGATGACAATAGTGAGAAACGAAATTACTCGCAAGTTGACCTATTGACAACTCAAAAAGTCAAACATGAAACAGTCACTACCGAAAAAGAGGCTGTAGCCGTATTAGATGCTAACAAAGATATATTACCTAACAAAGGTGTTGAAACTTATGACTCTTATATGAGTGAGTCTACTGCATCAGCTGTAGATGCTTTGCTAAGCGTTTCACGCGAGACTGATAGAGTAACTAAAGTAATTAGTGACGATCCGCCAGAAGATCTATTTGAAGACGACAATAAAGATAGCAAAATGTTAAGTAATGTAAATGGATTTAGTATTGATACTTATGGTGAAGGTGAATTAAATGTTGATACTGAGGTTATTGTTGAAAGAATAAAAGAAGGACAAGAAAGATTACCTACTGATATTAATGTCAGTTGTGAAGTAAATGAGGTAGATATCCCAATTGAAGATAACTCAATTAATACAGGAGTACAAGAGTCAACACTTAAACTTTCAACTAACGAGGATAGTAGCTCAGATTCCAATGTCACCAAAGAACCAATACCGGATCTTGAAACTAATGCAATAGATTCTAAAAACATTCATGAAGTTCCAGAAAATAAAAACATAGATTTATCTGAAAATAAATGTAACATAGAAGTAGTTTGTGAAACTACAGATGAAACATGTGAAAATTCAAATGTAATATGTGAAAATACACCTATGGCATGCGAAGATACAGAAGTAATTTATGAAAATACAGATGTTTTGTCTGAAAATGCCGATGTTATATATGATAATACAGACCTATCTGAAAATACAGTAGAAATAACTGAAAGTACAGAAGAATCTGAAAATATAAACGAAAAGTCTGAAAATGTACAAGTAATGTCTGAAAATACAGATATTATACTTAAAAGTGAACAAATACCTCAAAACTCAGACCTTATGCCTGAAAATACACAAGTTAACGATGAGACAACTGTTGTTACTGAAAATCAAGTAACGCCTTCAGAAATCGTCAGTTTAAATAATGGAGATACACATTTGATATCTGAGAACATGCCTACAGAGTCGGACCTTCAGGTTGCAGAAGCACTTATCAATTTGCCAACAACATCTATTCATAATAAAATAGAAACGACCCCTCAAGATGATGAATCACTCCAATCAGATGAGAATAATTATGCAAATACTAAGAAATTTGAAGAATCCACTCAGCGTGTTATTAAGATTAAAAGTATAGATCCAACAAGCTCACATACAAAGTCTATACTTATTACTCCAAAGACAAAAGGTCTTAATACTCGTTTTGAAACTGAGCAAGAAAAAAGTGAAAATCTAAATGCGGCTCAATCATTAGTACAGATGTCGGAAACAATTGATCATCAGCATAAACTGGGTGAAGTCAATGTAGTGACAGATGATATAATAGATACTACGACTAATATTCCTCCAGTAGAAAGTAATGAAACCGCATGTACTAGCAGTGTTGGACACAGTGTAACTTTAAGTAGTAATGAAATAAAAATCGCGTCACCAGTACTGAGTAAAACGTTGTCAGTTGAACCAAGTTCTTCGAAATTATTAAAAATTTTAGAAGAACCATGTGTCTCAAAGGTTTCAACTATTAAGAAAACGATTGCAAAACCAGTTATAGTTACAGGAAAAGAAAAAATATTGAATTTTGAAGGTATTCAACAAAACTTAAAAAGTAAACCAACAAAGCAAAAAATTATTATACGAAGGACTACACCAACTAAAAACTTATTAAATAATTTAGCAGATGTCACGTCTTCAGAGAAAATAATTTTATCTCCATCTAAGAAATCCAATCAGGATGGTTCTTCTGTTCAAACATATACCATAAAAACTACACCAGAGGTTACTTCAGACAGTAACACGATTATAATTCAGCCTAAAATTCGCAAAATTACAAAGCCAGTAACAAAGTTACAAAAAATCAAGCCTTCGTTAGTGACACCGATTGCTGATACAAAACCTACAAAAGAAAAACCCTGTACAGATGCTATGTTCGATATTAATTCAATGCCAATAGTTTTATCCGACGAAATTCTCACGCCAGAAAGCATAGAAAAAATGCCCTTTGTTATGACAGACGGCAATTTTATAACAAATACTAGTAATCCTCCTAAGTTGATTAAACCAAAGCAAACATTAATTAACAACGACAAAATACCAATCACGACGGCAACATGTAAATCAGAAGTCAAGACTGTTTTGATAAATCCATCAAATGAAGTTAGTAAAGCCAGTACTACTCCAAATATCCTATCAAAATCGTCAAAACTTCGTGGTACTAAGCCTTTAATAGTAATCGACAAAAATACTGGCAAACAAAAACTTATTATGACAAAGACAGAACAGCCTGCTAGAGAAATTAAACAACAACCTAATATATTACCCTCAGTCACCCAAACAGGAAAAACGGAAAAGTTTATCATTTTGCCAACACAACATTCACCACGACCAGCTAGAACTCAAAAAATTGTCATTGACCCTCAAACTGGTAAAGCGCATATGCTTATTGGGAAAGGCCCTGAAATGACTACTAATTCAGTAGCATCAGATAACAAACCGGTTTCAGCCAAACTTATTCCATCCGCTTCTGATGCTAGTACTCCCGGCAATACCGTCATGATCATAACAAATGCTCAAGGTACTCAATCTAGAATTGTATTAACACCTGAACACGAAAAAATACTATTTCCTAATAAGCAACAGAATGTAATGCAATTGAAGCAGACAAATAGTAGACCGGCCTCAAATAATGGAGCATCACCGAAAACTACAGTTTCAACGATAGCGCCTGTTAAAGCACAAACTAGGATTGTACAAAAACAGAAGGGAGCTATTATTACTTCAAAAGGACAACTGATAGTCGGTGGGCGCATACACACTGCAACGACAGCGCAGAGCATCGCTCCATTACCTGAGATACGACCGGCGCCTAAAAGGATTGTAACGTCCGAACCGAAAAAACTAGTTCAAGTAATTCAGAAAAATGCCACAGAACCTTTGATATTTTTGCAACAAAAAAATGGAGCGGTAATGCAATTAACCGTCGCACAATTTGAGCACCTACAAAGGACGGGTCAAATTGTGCAAAAACCTCCCACGCAAGAGAAGATCGTCGTGCAAAAGTCTATCACTATTCCTACAAGCGAAACGATCACTCCAATAATTCAGAAACAAAGAGTTAGAAAGCAGATCACGGAAACGTCAACTCCCGCTAAGAAAGTGAAACACGAGATAGCGATAGCGCCTGCGCTGGCGCCGGCGACTCAAATGCCCGCGTTGACGCCCCTGACGAATACGATTGGGCCCTCGACGATCGTTCCGTCAGTGTCCAGTACCATAAGCGGCCCGGCCGCCGGGTATTCTGAGCTGGACAACTTCGAAGAGTTACTGCCATCGACGGCAATCGCGCGGCCGGGCTCGCCCGCACCGCCGGCCGCGCCGCCGCCGGCCGCGCCGGTGGCGGACGGCCAGCTGCTCGCCATCCCCGGCGAAAACTTCGGCGGCCCGCCCGGCTCCTTCTACCTTTGCGTCAAGGAGAGCGGAACGCTCACTCCCATCGACAATCGGCCACTAGTTCTCGAAAATAATCAACTGGTTCCTATGGCGGAAACGATACCCGTGCTCGCCCCTCAACCGGAGCGCAGGGATATTTTAGAAGCGGCCCTAGCTAACAGTGATGTCTTTCACGCTGAACAATCTATGGATGACGCTCCTGATTTTAGAGATCTCAACGCCAATGTTTCGGTGCATTGCCGCGTATCGGAAACTAGTACGACTCTCAATCAGCCAATTATGACGCCGGTCGAGGTACCTTCGAAGCTAGACTGTGAACCGGCAACGGTAGCTTCTAATTTAGAGGATGGTCTGGCTGTTATAGGAGTGACACCCCAAACGGTTCCTACGTCGTTGGAATTACCCATCACTGTGACAGATCCTCGAATAGCTCCCAAAACGACTGATCCATTGAGTAACAATAACTATGGAAGTGCTCTACTTCCGTCACCTAATACCGAGATGACGTTTGTGACTACTGATGAGACTAATGTGTCTATAGTGGGCCCCATATCGATGCCGTTACTGACAGAGGAAGATTCTGTGGGGAAATCGATGCCAATTTTAACAGATGACGTAACTGACCGAACAGTTTCATCTGTGGAGTCGGTGGTTGGGTCCCCATCATCAATTGACATTAGAGAATCTGAGGCTGAGGAAGTTCAATGGTCTCGACGTTTCCTTACGCCTTGTTCGGACACCTCTGAAGCCTCCGCGGAGATACCTTTGCAACATGTTATGCAACTATCCACAAGTGATCTATCACAAAGAAGTTAAAATGGCATTTTATTGTTTTTTTCCTATAAAATTATTTATTTACATAGTCTAATCTATGTATTTCACTCAAAATGTGCAATAGATTAAGTTGTTTGGATTTATTTGATCAAGTATCATTGTGTTTTATTTGGTATTTGTCGTTTTAATCAAAATTAATCAAGAAACGAGGGTTTTTGCAAATGGAATTGTGTAAATATAGAATGAGTGATTATTTTCATTTTTATTTTGAAGGATACATCCGTGTATTACTTTTTGCAAAGCAAGTTAGGTAAGGAATTATTGTACATTTAAATTTAATTATGACATTGTTGGATTGTATGTGTAATATATGAAAGTTTAGGAGTATAATATTTTTATAACCTAGTGAACTTGGGAGATCACAAACATTATGTGTATTATTACACTTTGTTTATATGTTATTATATTGTGTACGATTTCATTTGATCTTTTACTATTTTAAACTTAATGTAGGAACAAGAAATATGTTACAATCTAAATGGATTATATTATAATGTAGTGTTAATGTTAAGTACAATTGTTGGAGAAACCTTCAACATAATGTCGAAGGCACATATTGAGTGATCCATCTCAAAATCTTGATCAGATGATAAATATGGAGTTTTAGTAATATCTGTATAGTATAAGGTTTTTAATAAATAAAAATCTATTTAAAAATTATATCTTTTATTTATAATTTCAACATTTAAATATAAATAATATGACATTTTTGGAAACTACATAATTTTATATAAAATAATAAAATACAACCATCTATTGCTCTTTGTAACAATTATAACAATTTCTTCATTTAATTAAACTTAGATTTACTTGTAAATTTTTGAGGGTAGTCGACAAATGAATGACTAAATCTATAATACTTTATAGTGTTCTATTTCTAAAACAACAGTTTTTTTCTAAAAAATATGTTCTATTTTTAAATAAGTCTTATACAATATCGTACAAAATATCTACAGCGTTGGTCCATATGAAAGCCGTTTCCAAATACAACACTACATTGCACAATATACATATCCTGCTTTGTCCCTTTTATCCAACACAGGTGACGCTAAAATAATGATTTTTACAAGCGTAAATGAAAATTACGTATTTTGTTATATTGATAAAATAAGTTATAGACAAATTTTTGAATGTACATTGAATTGTTTCTTATTATACTGCTTAAAAGTAAAATTGAATTAAATATAAGTCGTTTGATTCAAAAAGTGCCTCGTATTATTGGAATTTTAACAAGGACATATTCTGTATCTTTTCTATTAATAATTTAATAAGGTGACATTTGGGCTTTTTTAAAAATTTAAGCCTTGAATAATGATTTTTAAATGGACTTATATCCATCCACACATGGCAGGTATTATAATCCATATACTTCGGATTTCATAAATTATATTATGATGGGTAACAGACATTGGCATAAGAAATAAAAATAACTATTTTTTATTAGGACTTATGATACAAAGGTTCTAATTACATGTAAAGTAGGTAAGCCTGGTGGTTTTGGGTTGGTGCAGGTTGTAAGAGTAGTGAGGTAATGGGTTAGGTGGCAGGCTTCTGCAGCGCCTGGCGCGTGGTGTTGGGCGGCAGTTGGCACTGTTGCTGCGCCTTCCTGGTGGTGTTGGGCAGCAGGTGGCACTACTGCAGCGCCTGTCGCGTGGGGTTGGGCAGCATGAGACACATGAGGCCTCCGCCGGCGAGCAGCACGGCCACGATGAAGGTGGGCGCGGGGCAGTAGGTGTCGAGCAGCGTGGCGATGACGACGTTGCCGATGATGCCGCCCAGCCGCGCCGCTACCATCGACACCGCCACTCCCGTCGCACTGCAAACGGTGCCACGGGTCATTTTATATCATACTGACGACCCGCCCCGCTTCGCACGGGTGCAAAACTCATCAGTTTATAATCATACACAGAAGTCTCTCACATACATCACATTAAAAATCTCTAAAATTATCTGTGTTTCTCTGTTATTTTATAAACATTCCTCTTGAATCACTCTATTTAAAAAAACTACATCAAAATCCATTGCGTAGTTTTAAAGATCTAATCACACATAGGGACAGACAGGAAGTGACTTTATACTATGTAGTGACTAGCTGAACGATTACGTCCGCGTGGCTTTACAACATTTTATGATTCTTTGGCACGGAACCCTAATTCTTTTCCGAAAATAAAAGTAGCCTATACTCCCTATTACATAAGCTATCTGCCAGTGAATGGAGTTAGCCGAAACAGACAAAAATTTTAAAAATCTTGTTTTGGTTATATGTACCTAACGTGCACGCATTTAGTAAAAAAGATTAATTTTAATACTAGGTACAAACACACTTCAAACCTATTTATTTATTTAGATTGGAAGGCAACAAGCAGGTGGATTCCCTGATGGTCATAAGTTTCTGGACATCAAGATGGTAAAGATGCGTTTATAATGAGGCTGTTATCTAAACCTCACGCATATATAAGTAAATTTACCGGCTACCTAACCCTACAAACACGTTAACGGTAAGCAATTTGTGGAAGGAATAGGTAAGGCAGTGGCAGCAATCCGGGTAAGCTACTCAAAGGTCACTGTTTTAATGACAATAAATTTATGCTCATTTCTTACCAGGAGCCTGATAGATAGGCAGTTGATATATTCTACATTAGCTTAGGCTATGCGGCTACTGTTTATTGTTACTATTTGAGGATATGGCGGGGATTTCACTTGGCGGCCATGCCCGCAGGCAGTTCTGCAGACATGCCTGTCGGACCTCGCTAATATTAGGTCGGTGTGATGTCTGTTTAGTGTAGGGCTCTCGCAGGCACACAGACCTATATTAGCGAGGTCCGACGGCCATGTCTGTAGACCTGCCGCGGGCATGCCCGTCTAGTGAATTCCTTGCTTAAGCCTTGGTTTAGATGGCTATAATGGGGCTCTGTATTAAAATTTTCTGTGACACCTTTTAAACAGACTGGCGAACTCAAGCATATTGTTTACACATACCGGGGCCCCTGTAGTAGTAGTAATAATATTGGAAGGCAAACAAGCAAACGGATTTCCTGATGGTAAGAAATTCACGCCGCATATAGACACCAAAGTTGGTAATGTAAAGTAGCGCCATTTTAAGTAGCGCCATTATCAATGTGCTGTGGTTTACTTACTTACAATAAATTATATCTATCTATCTAATGGTGCGTTGCCAACCTGAGGCCGGGATGTGGACCATGTTTTTTTTATAATACTGGAAGGTAAACAAGCAGACGGATTTCCTGATGGTAAGAAATTCACGCCGCATATAGACACCAAACGTGGTAACGGTGCGTTGCCATCCTAAGGCCGGGATGTGGCCTATATTTTTTTTATAATACTGGAAGGCTAACAAGTGGTTGCTACGCCCTGATAGGTGTGTAAACTTACCGCAAGTTGGTAGGGAAGACCTCAGTGATGAGACAGTCGAGCGAGGCGTTACCGCACGAGATGACAGAACTGAAGATGGCGCTCACGATCAGGTTGTTGGTCTTGTTGTACACGAAGTACATAGCGGCCGAGCACAGCCCCGCCGAGAACGTGGCGAACACTAGAACATATGACAATATTCACTGTCTGCACATACTGAAACTCCAATACTATCAAGTAGAAAGTAGTTTCAAGACTAATATCTGTCACGTCGTTTGTAGGGGGAAATCGCATGCTTAAAGATGATATGTGTGTCACCAGTCGTATGGTTTCGCTTAACTTTAGATTAAATATTCAAAATGTTACCCGTTTTTCAGAAAAATAACGTTGCCTGGGATTTGTGCCCGATTGGCGATGGACTTGCCAACCGTCACATCATGGGACATAATATTGTCAGCTAATCGTGGATGCATACTAGTATGTACCTCTGCTTACCCTTTCGAGGATATATGGGCGTGACGATATATATTTTTAAATGTCATTACTTTACAAACATTTTACTATGATGGCGACAACGTGCTTTGCATTGGGCTTCTCAATACTACCTTATTGGTTGTAGCAAAACGAAATAAATTTATGTCTGTCTTGATGATGGCGCTCATTCATTCATTTATTCGGGTATTTATATATGTATTTTTATGTAAACATATTGGACTAACACCCTCAACAGAAGCAAATAAGGCTGAGATGCCTTTGTAGGTAAAAGCCCTCTAAATAAAATATTTAAAAAAAAGAAGCAAATAATTTGCTTACTTTGGGGTTAGATCAATATGTATGATTTGTCTAGAGATATTTATTTATTTATGCCTGTCGGCGCTGATGATCAGTGAGGCTTGGGTTGGACCCCGACAAGGGGGGACATTTGTGTGTTAAACAAGATATTTATGTTTCTGAGATTGGGTGGTTAGGTGACAGTTGTCTTCCGAAGGTCAGAACTTTCAGAAAACCGGCGCGGTGTTTCCTGATTCTGACTCCATTATGACTTGGGGACCTCCATAAATGAGGTTATTCATTCCTAAATGTTCGACAACG
>DVZN01000820.1:0-11593 GCA_018237365.1 Caria ino melicerta
TACAGCCATCCACATTCGCATTGTATATCTGTTTAGTCAATCTTGCATCATCCATTCTTTCTACATGTCCGAACCACAGGAGAATGCCCTTTCACATTTTTACACCGACACTTTCTTTCAACCTCACTCTTTCCCTTATTGTGAATTCAGTCCGCGAGCGTTACTCCACAAATTTTCTGGAGCGCACGCATTTCGACCGCATTATAACAAAATCACTTTATTTTTTATTTTTGTCTCTCTGTTTATCTGTATGTTCTAGCTAATATCTGGATCGGCTCAACCGATTTTGATAGGAGTTTCAAAGGCAGATATTTGTTGAAATTAGGAGTAACTTCGGTTACATTTATTTTGAAAAAGAATTAGAGTTCTGTGAAAAAAATAAAATATTTTTTAAATCCCATGTGGACGAAGTGGAGATTTAGAGCTAGTCCATCATAAAATGACTGATTTACTGTTTAACGTAATATTAAAACAACGGCTGCAGCTAGAGAGTGCGGCGCGGCAGTCCGCGCTACGCCAAGCCATACATTATGCAAACACGCACGTGCCGTCTGACCGTACGTTGTGAGTTTTAATTTTGCATTTTAAACAAAAGTGCACTACATTTTCTGTTTTCATTCCTCATTTTGTTTTCCTAGACTTTATAACGTTTTTGTAAAAACTCTTTGTCACAAAATGTTATATTGCTTTGAACTTTGGAAGCTAGCTAACCTTATTTCATTCATCATGAATACAATGTGGAATAGTCAACTGGATTATTTTTTGGAAAGTTTTTAGAAACAATAATTTCATTATGATATTTCACTGTATTATATATTTGTTTTTCTAGCTTTACATGTTGTATTTGTATGTATGTGTATGTAATTTTAATACATAGGACAGAAACATAATACAATAAAATACAAATACAACATATTAATATAACTAATCTAAATAAATAAAACGCAAAGGTGACTGACTGACTGATTTATCACACACCCTAAACTACTGGGCCGATCAGGCTGTAATTTGGCATCCAGATAGGATACACTATGATGAAGACATCAGCTAAGAAATGATTTTGATAAATTCTACCCCCATGTGAGCGAAACTTTCCGCGTAGAATTCGGCTCTCGCGATAAGTATATAATACATATTTCATACATTTAAGCGGAAGCCTTCATAGTAGCTTTAATCTTAAATTTTACTTCGATCAGTCATAAATTTCTGAAGTTTCATACAAAATTTCATTTTTTTTATAATATTGGATGGCGGACAAGCAGACGGATTTCCTGATGGAAAGAAATTCACGCCGCCTATAAAATCATCATCATCATACTCTATTTTATCCCCTTGGGGTGGAGTTTATCAAAATCTTTTCTTAGCTGATGCCTACCCTATCTTTATGCCAAATTTAAGCCTGATAGGTCTAGTAGTTTAGGCTGAGCGTTAATAGATCTGTCAGTCAGTCATCTTTGCGTTTTATTTATTTAGGTTAGGTATATTAATATCTATGATATATTATAAAAAAACTATAGGTACGTTACCTTAGGCAGGTAATTGAGATTTAAAAGTAACTAATTTTATTTTCTGGTAAATATGATTATAGCATGAAAAAAGTAAAATTTGTGGATCTATAATACTTTCGCATAAAAAGAAATGCTTGCTACGGTAGTTGTACAATTATTTCAAGCGTTGTAAACACAAGAAGGTAATTTTAATACAAATTGTTGAAATATTTTGGCAGATGATTTTGGCAAATTACAAGCAATTGCCTTCTCTTTTATAATCAAAATTAAGCGCGTATAACGCATATATAGTTTTATAATATATCATAGATTAATATGTTGTATTTGTATATTACTGTATTGTGTTGCTGTTCTATGTATTGTTGCCTACAATAACTTAATTTAGTTTTGTTTTTATATAAATGGCCAATGTGATAGACCTGATCTTTTTTATGATATTCGAAGGCATGCAAGCAGACGTATTCCCTGATGGCAAGAAATTCACGCCGCCTACACACACCAAAGGTGATAACGGTGCGTTTCTAATCTGAGGTCTGGTTGCTGGAGCTAGTGCAAAGTATGTTTACCGTCTACCTTACGCTCCAAAATGGAACACGTCAACGGCTGGTACTGGCGTTATGGTAGCAGCAATAGGTAAGGTGATGGTAACAATTCTTGCCACTGCCACTTCGTCAGAGGTCACGGTGTCCGTGACAGTAAGCCTTTACACCCCTTTCATGAGCTGCCTGACAGGAAGGCAGATGGTCTTTTCTGCAAAGTAGCCGAGACCAACACGGGGGTAAGTGGTAAATGATCACCGCGGACTACATTTATTAAAGGTCGACAATACACATGGGTTGTCGACCAAAAGGTCGATATACTAATAATTAAGTACACTTAGTTGAGAGTAGGATCAGTCCGTGTAATTTGTTTAATGATATTTGTATAGATGTTATAACGGGTTAAATCAAAGTAAATTTAATTTGATTTTGGGACGGTTACTAACAACGAGTGGGTCGTGTGTCTGTGATCTTCAGTAAAAAGGTCAAGAGGGCACCTGAGATATTTAAGCGGAGCCTTTATCCCTCGAAACAAAGCGATGTGTATTATTTCACTTTTCTCTTAATTTGCGGATATTTATAATGATTTCATATCTTCAAATGAAAACACTCGTACTGTTTTACGTATCATTAATGATCAGCTGTTATTAAGGATATAGCCTATCGGTTTCGCTTTTAACCGTACGAATGTGGATGGTTGTAGGTACCCGGGGAGACCTAGGTTTACATTCCATGATCAAATCACCCAAGTATTATCCAAGGGTAGCACTTCAAGAGTCTCCGAAACCGGCGTGTATGTATGAAGAAAGTAATAAATGTGAAGGAAGCTAGGCAAGTGTGTAAGAATCGTGACTCTGTCTAGCCCATTAGGATCTTGGCATATGTGTGAATGTATAAAAAAAACTATACTAAAAAGGTTACAGTCCGGTAGTTGGACCGATAGAAAATTAGAAATAGTATGAAGTATTATATACAAAGTACTGAGGAGAGAAAAAAGGAAAAGCTCTCGTATTTATAGAGTACAATATTATATATTATCAAAATGGTAATTGTATATAATGGTTTATTAAACAATTTAATGCCAAAAGGCTGAGAAAAAGATTGTAAAACCTGTTTTTTTCTGTATTTTTGGCTATTCCGGGAGTAGTCCGGGCATGCCGCCGAAGTGATAACTTGAATATTAGCGTTGTGCATTTTTGATATTTTGGAAAGGTTACGAAATAATTTTGCACAAATTGCTTTAATTATCAGAATAAAAGCCTCAGTGGTCGAGTGGTGTCGGTGTTCGACTTTGACGCGAGAGGTCCCGGGTTCAATTCCCGGGTCGGGCAACTTGTTCTATTCATAAGTTTTTCAGTATATCTGCCTTCTTGTTGCCTGGGATTGGATTTGTGCCCAGTAGGTGACGGACTAGCCATCCGTCACATCGTGAGACGTAATATTGTCGGCTAATCGAGGGTGCATACTTGTATGTACCTCTGCCTACACTTTCGAGGATATACGGGCGTGACGATATTTTTTTTATAAAAGTCATTTATGTTTTTAAAATACAATATTTATTTATTGGGTCATCGTACACAAATATGACTTTATCTTACCGGCGGTCTACTCTCTCTACGTCTTACGAATTTTCGATCAGGTCACGCGTCTTGATACAAGTTTAACATTATTCACTCATCACAAACAAAAAGTCATCTTACGAATTTTCTATCAGGTCACATGTCTTGATGCAAATTTAACATTTTTTTCTCATCACAAAGAGTCATCTTACGAATTTTCGATAAGTTCACGCGTCTTGACAGTTTCTAGCTCAGTATACTTTCATCTTCGATCTCTTCCTCACTTACCATTAGGTAGATCGTAGAACCATTTACTAGTAAGCTATCAGCTAAAAAAAAGTGCACAACGTAGCGAAAAAGTTTTCTCTTTAAAAATAATTATTTGACTACTGTGTAATAAAACAAAATAAAGAAAATTCTGGTCTATTGGGAAATAATATTGAAGCAGTTGTGGTAACACAGGTGATAATAACATCCGAGAATTCGCTTCAGGTAAGATAAATACGGCGTGGGTGGAAACTCTGATAGAAAAAACAATTGGAATGTATTTTTATTGATATGCGAGTAGGCATTGGGTCCGAGATATAAACCTGTCTCTTCAATACATAATATCATGTTCATTTTATAATTGTTAGTGAAAATACAATCATGTTTCGACAGATATTAAAAATGGGACCTATTGCTTTAGTTGCTCAATAAGTTGTAGTTATTATTTATTGATGTACGTACATACATACATTTCTTCATATTAAGTCCATTGCGAGTTATGCCGATAGTATCGAGTGCCAAGTGTCACTATTACTACATATTTCAGCCAGCCCAGCTTCCCCCACATATATGTTATACAATGAACATAATTTAATTGGCATTTAACGCACTAAACAATTAAATTTATTTAATATAGTTATATGTTTTTGTACGGGAAGTTTTATTTATAACTGATACCTTAATATAAATACCCTGAACTCACCTGATGGAAAGTGACGACAAGGTTTAAGGTGAAGCTAGTAAAAATCACTCTTGCTTTAAGTAATTTCCGGTTTTACTGTTCGGGAAATATTAAAATTTCTCTTAAGAAGAGAATTCCAGTCCAGAAGTGATGACGCCAACATTTACCAACAAGGAATCCATGTGCTTGTTTGCTTTTCAATCTATACCTACATAATACAAACATAAAACAGTAATAAAACTTTATCTATACATCAAATATTTTTGAAGTGAAAGCTTCTTAAGCACTTTTTGTGATGGGTAAAAAATGTCAAACTCGCACCAGGACACGTGACCAAATTGAAAGTTCATATGACGGACGGACAGTACACCGCCGGTAATAGAAAATTGTTATGCTTGTATACGACAGCGCAATAAATGAATGTTGTATACCTTTTACTGCAATAAATTCTTTCGTTCCCATCAGTTACTTCAACATGACGTGTGCAACGTCGCGGACAACAGCAAGTATTGTTAAAATATAAACAAAATATTTGTCACGGTACATTTAGTTAAAGAAGATGTTTTGTCTTAGATTATCTTCGAGCATTTAGAATTGATGTAAAAAGGTTACTGATCTTACAAATCCTGTCACCTGTCAGTACGAACACAAACAGATAATCGATGTTTGGTTGTGCAACGCACTGTGTAGCCTCGAGGAATGCAGTACATTCCGGGATGCATTATTCCATGGAATGAAGGTATTACTGACTATATGTATAGGATTGTAGGTTTACTGTGTGTAAGCTTAGTATAATATACGAAGCTAGCTAACAGCGTGGTTCTTCAATTTCAGTTCGTACAGTCAAAAAATTACGAAGTTTCATTTGCTATTTTGTCCCCTGGGGGTAACATTTATTAAAATCCTTTCTTTGCGGATGCTTACCTCATAGTAGCTGCAAGCCAGATTTCAGCCCGATCTGTCCAGTAGTTTTGGCTGTGAGTTGATAGATCAGTCAGTCAGTCTTTGCGTTTTATATATTTAAATGTGGCGGTCTCCTACTGTGCAATTCCGTAGACATATTTTACCTCACCTTTGTGGAACCAATTACCAGTGGCGAAGTTTCCGGAATATTATGACGACAAAACACACTTGAATGAAAAAACATACCAGCCGGAATCAATTCCATATCCAAAGTCCTAGCCGACACTTCAAGCGATTGATACCAAGAATAGAGGGCCTCCTTCCTCGAAGTCTTATTACCCGCCTGCTTGGGGGTACCAGAAATTATGAGGTACCCTACCGCTACTCGGGCAAGTCGCTGCACAGTATTATCCCGTAAGTAATTTTTTACACCATCAATAAATTAGAACGTAAAACGGGTCACATTTCGGGACTGCGGCCGAAGTGAGAACTTGAATATTAACGTTGTGCATTTTTGATATTTTGGAATGGTTTCTTAATAATTGGCAATAAAAAGGCACGAATTGCTTTAATTATTATCAGTATAAAAGTACTATCATTTATGCGGTAAAATATAATATTCACTTATTGCACTATCGTACACAAACATATCTATTTATATTACCGGCGGTCTACTCTCCCTCAGTCTTTCTAATTTTTCGATCAGGTCATAGGTCCTCGCGTGAGTTAACATTTTTTACCCATCACAAACAAAAAGTCGTTTTACGAATTTTCGGACAAGCCACGTGGCCTGACGCGAGATTCCCATTTTTTACCCATCACAAAAATTGTAAAACGCCACAAAACAAGTTTTTACCTCAGAATTATAATTTTGATGTTTAATTTATACCTCACAATAATACGATGATAGAGTTCCACACAAGTACCGCTTTGCTTATTCCTGCCGCCATAACGTCAATGCTTGCCTTTGACGTGTTCCGGTTTGGAGGGTAAGGTAGCCGGTAAACTCAATTTTTGCACGAGGTCTAACATTCCGGCCTCAGGTTGGCAACGCACCATTACCAACTTTGGTGTCTATAGGCGGCGTGCATTTCTTACCATCAGGAAATCCGTCTGCTTGTTTGCCTTCTAATATTATTATAAAAAAAGTTATTTAGGTAGTAGAAAAAGTAATCCTTTTAGACAATACGCATTTGATCTGAATACTGCGAAATAGATCTAGACTATAATTCGCCTCGGGTTCATTAAATTTATTGTCGTAATAATAAAAAGCTGAAGTTTCATTCCCATCTACCTGACGCAATTCAAATAGAGCTTTGTAAAGAGCAAATAAAGTGATGGCAGCGCTGAACGGTAATGTTTGCTGCATTGGCCCGCGGCCAGCCCCGGATTGGTCTCGCAGCAACGAGAGCTTTATAGCCCCCGGATTAATATATCGCAGGAAGATGAACGTATAATTTTAATTACAAGGTATTTTACATCAAAAACATTAGTCGTAGAAAAGTGTAAATTTGAAAATTAAGAAGAGTTAAAATTCGTTTACTTTGAATCTGTAAATCTCTAAAATAAATAAATATCGTCAGGTAGGCAGAGGTACATACTAGTATGGACCCATGATTAGCTGACGATATTAGGTCCCATGATGTGAAGATATGTATATGTATATGTATGTATGTAAGGTGTTTATTAAGCGGCTGTTTCCCTAAATATAATTTTATTAGTAAAGTAGATACTCTTTAAAAATACACTTACCTGATAATTGTTCAGCTGTAATGTAATGTGAATCCAAAGCCATCCCTTATATGAAGATTTAAAAGATATCGACACGCCCATATATCTTCGAAATAGTAGACAGAGATACATGCTATATCTACATACTAGTATGTCCCCACGATTAGCCGTCGATATTAGGTCCTATGATGTGACGGGTGGCAAGTCCGTCGTCAATCGGGCACAAATCCAATCCCAGCCAACGTTATGTTTTTCAGAAAAACTGATAAACTCATACTTAGAACGAGTTGCCCGACCCAGGAATCGCACTCGGGACCTCTCGCGTCAAAGTCGGACATCGACACCACTAGACCACAGAGGCGATCTAGACCACAGAGGCAATAAATAAATAATTATAGTTTGAATTGATGGGTAGTTATAATTATAGTTTTTAATATATTTTTTGGTCTGTGGGCGAGTGGTGTCGGTGTCCGAACACCGACACCACTCGACCACAGCGGTGATTTGTGTCTCTAATCTCTAAAATATTCCCTATTTTATTGAAAATTTGACCAATTTTCTCCGTCTTAGCCCTATCCGCTTCTATATCAGATGATATCGGGGTCGGCTACCTAATCTAGAGAATTTTACAAAGAGCGGCTGCTATATGACCTCTGCAACCCAGAAGGGTAACCAGTTCCAATCCGAATCCAAATACACGAATTCGGGTTTTCTCACAATGTTCTCTTTCACCGTAAGAACACTCAGAAAATGAACATAAGCTAGAAAAACTGATTGGTACATGGCGGGTATCGAAGCTGGACTACTCAAATGAAAGTCCAAATCTCTTACTTTTAGGCCACCGTGGTTCCTTGAAAATTAGACCTTTAGACCATCTAAATTAACGTCTATTGTGATTCATTATAAATATTTTAGCGGAAACAAAGTTACGGTAGGACGTGGTAAACAGTTTTAAGCGATATTTGGAACTTGTGAAAATTTTATAAGCTACCTACTACCGAATCGGTTGGTAGCTTACGAAATTTTAATGTCTTAGAAGTTTTCAACTGGCTCTATATGAGAATGCGAATTTATGATGGATATATATGCCTATTTTAAGCTTGGTTTTATAACACTAAAGTAGTTGAAGAGAGTGCGAGTATTGACATATATGTCACGGAAAAGTAGACATATTTCTCGTTTTTTCAGTTTCTTGTTTTAGTATGGTCAGTAATACACGACAAATAATATTCGACTAAGAGTCTAATATCTTTTAAGATTAAGATTTAGGCCAGAAGGAGTAGTTTTTGAATTATTAAAGCGAACTAGAAATTAGGCACTCAAAACTACTTTGTTACGTAACATCGGACGTAAAATAAATAAAAAATATGACTATGTGAGGTGACTTTCAAACAATCTTACTCGAGTGTGTAAACTTGTGGGAGTTGTGAATTTCAAAGTAATTCTAATCACGTGCAGCGAACGACGCTGTGGACGCAAAATAAATCAACTGACAAACAATGCGCCGGGTTCCATGGTGCAGGCAACTTTGGCACTGCAAGATTTACAGTTCGGACACTTTAATATCAACGGAGATTTCGTCCGGATAATTTAAATGTGAATTTAATTTATAGAAGCCTTATTTTGAGCATTGATGCTTAAATTTCGAATCGAATAAAGTTTGATTTTCGTCTTAATATAAATGATCACAACACTTGAAATATATAACTTCAAGTTCAAGCCCCGAGGATGTTTTTATGAAAAACGAAACTAGTTGGCAAAGAAACATTGTAATATTCTATTTCATCAAGCGGCGACGGTAAGCAGTATCAAATAGAATATCGTTTCATTTTTGGGAATTCCAATTGATCGATTCTTCTTTTTATTTTTTGGCATAGACATAAGCAACTGCTTTATGACAATTCCGTTTAACATCAAGTTATAACCCGATTTCATAAAATCATGGTTAAATTATTCAGAATAGGAGAATTTTAAATGTTAATTTGCACAAAAAAATTATTCTCATTTTATGAGCATTAATTTTAATCAAGATTGGTGAACACGTGCATACGTTGTAACGAGACGTACAGGGGGGAAAGAAACTGAATGGTCAATTTGATATCAATTGCTAAATTAAAATATTTTTAATGAAGCTAGCTTAGACTAGCTGTTACTTGCGACTTTGTTCTTAAACAGGATTTCTTTCATTATTTTCCTAAAATAAAAGTTGCCTTAATTCCTTTAACTTCAGTCATTTACCAGTAAAAATAAAATCGGTCCTTCAGTTTTAAAGATTACGCTGAATAAACAGACAGATAGAGAAAAACAAAAAATGTTTAAAATTTTCACTAATTAGTATTTAAAAGCTGTTATATTGATATTCCAAAAAGGCATTTTAATTTTATTTATTTGCGTTTACAGATTTGTATATTACCTAGTATGGATGATGAAATGACTAAAAGTTTTATTATCAAATAAAACATTAACTTAGAATTGAGTTTGAAAGAGCATTTGAAGAGCAGACTGACCGATTTTAACCGCTATTCAAACTCATTGGATTCCTGGGAACGACTAATGTTGCTGAAATTTAGCGTAATCCCTAAGGCATCGATGCAGACTAAAGCTATTTAACATTCAAAATTTTCATGAATTATATTCAAACTCAAACGTTAATTTGTTTAGTATTCAAATGCTATTTGCTTCTATGCACAGAATCAGTACAAAATTCAATGAAATATCAATATATTAATCTCTTAAGAGGATAAAAGTAGTAGACTTTATCCGCGTGGGGTTTTCAAGAGATTGAATGGTTGATTTTTTTCCAAATCTAAAATCAAAGCACCATTTAATTGCAAAAGAAAAATATTTAATGTGTTTTTATTATACAGGTCTACAATGATTTTGGTGCCGCTAAAAGTAAAACTGATTTCAAGCACATTCGGTACCCTGATAAAAACTTGATACTTACTTTTTTAATCCTACGTGTAGTTTTCGAGATTTCACAAGGGTAAATAAATTAAAAAGCATTTAATTAATTTATTAAAAAACAAAAGAACATTTAATTTAAAACATTTGATTACATTTAATTACATATTATTTTACAGGTTAGAAGTTTTGCGCATGATATTTTGCGGGCTAATTAACCGAATCATAACATGAAATTAGCGGCACCAAACAAAAAAAATATTCATGCTGGCACAATGTCAGTGTTTGACACTGCCGAACATTGACATGATAAATAAACCAGACATTAAAATAGTTTCGCAGTTTTCGCTTTGTACAGGAATTGCTTAGTTAAGATTGAAACACTTATTAATTCATTGCAAATACACCATAAGTGTATTTAATACTATTTGATTAGTATTAATATCTAACATGTCACCACTATATTGGTTAAAACGACGTTACCACCGTCTTGCCTATTCCTGTCACTAAAACGTCGGTGCTTGGCGTTAAAGGTCCAGTTTGGAGAGTGTGGTACCCGGCAAACTTACCTTTGCACGACCAAACGTCTCGGCCTCAGGTTGGCAACGCACCATTACCACAATATAAGTCTTTAGACGGCGTGAATCTCTTACCATAGGGGAATTCATCTGCTAGGCGGTGTGTATTTATTAATTAATATCAACAGATCAGTCGGGCTGTTTGTCTTCAATTATTAAAAAAATTAAAAAAACAGCCATGTTGAATCATGGACTGTAAAAATTTGAAATGACAATGACAATGAAAACAAGTAGGTACAGTTAAGAAGTTATCACCTATCACATCACATATGTTGGCCCACAACAGAAGTGAAGCTGAGACGTAATTCCAAACGATAAATCTGGGTAACGGCGCGCTCGTTACGACCGCGGGTTTTTACGGCCAGTAAACCGCACCTTACTCATGTCCCCGCACTTAATTGATTTTTTATTCCTGTAGCAATAAAATGGTTTGAATACTTCGTTCTCAAACATGCTATGACATAAGGCAATATCTTACACAACCTCAAAAAATGTCGTCATGCCCATATATCCTCGTAAGGTTAGGCAGATGCACACGCTAGTATGCACTCCGATTAACCGACCATATTAGGTTCCATGATATAACAGGTGGCAAGTCCGTCGCCATATCGGGCACAAATCAAATGCGTTTTTCAAAAAACTGAAATAATTCATAGAATAAGTTGCGACAAGTCGACGCAAAATTTGAACCCGGGAACTCGTGCATTAAAATTTCTTTGTTCGGGATAAAGTAGAGAGAAGCCGGCAAGTTTTTAGAACTCTTATGTACTCGTAATAATAATGTAACAACAAAAATACTATTTATATATAAACATATTTTTTTAACAGCTTTCGCCTGTTAAGATCGCTAGCCGCTTAGGTCCCGGGTTCAATTCCCAGGTCGGGCAATTTTTCTTAAAATGTTTTTCAGATTATTCTGAGT
>DVZN01000821.1:0-11590 GCA_018237365.1 Caria ino melicerta
GTAAGACCAAACCTGTGATTGATACAACTGAATCAACTGTTCCGCCGTAAAGTACCGCCTGACCTTGGAAAGGATACCAAGCTTTTTTGCTACAGTTTTTGCTTTAGACTCACTATGTTGTCCAAAGTTGAGATTATGACATTGTGTTGAGATGAGTGATGAGTATGAGTTGAGATGTGACAATTCAACTTCGAGGAGCTGCAGGTTATCGGTTATTTCTATAGGTACGTTTCGAAAAGTTAGAACTAGCTGAAAGGACTTCCGTTTTGTGGAGAATAGACACGTCTGTTATTTAGTAGCGTGGAACGTCACCAAATTGGCATCTCCCCAGTCGGAAACCGCCCTGAGGGCTATGTCCAATCGGCTAACCATTTCTTCTCGATAAGACTATATATCGTACTTACTGGCCTAAGGAACTCCGGCATTAATAAATAGTCTTTGGATTCGTGGAGTAGCCATCAATGACAAATCGAATTGATTGTTCTCTTAGGAAGTCAGATATCAAGTTATTTCTTTCAGTTTTAAAACATTGTCATTGTCATATAAATGACACTGGACTTTGCATTTATTCATTAAAAAATATTTTTTATGTAAATAAAATACGCTATAAATACGCTAAGGATTCTTATTCTTCAGAAGTGGATACTCGGTGGTCTCTGAAGTCATAAGAAAATCCATCTTATCCGAGATTGAGTGTCAGAGAGACATCACATTTTTGCATTTATTCATAAAAAAATATTTTACGCAAATAAACAAATTTAACTTTAAATTTTGAGTTACAAATTCACCAGTAATACAAACAAAAGGATAAATAACCCGCCATTACACAATACCCATGTAAATCCTATTGCTTTAAAGCCATTTAATTCTTATCTTAATCTGCGCGGGAACAACGCTGAGTATTCTTATCCTGTAGAATTGGATACCCGGTGGTCTCTAAGGTCATAAGAAAATCCATCTCATCCGAGATTAAGTGTCAGAGAGACGCATTAACATCCAGATGCGTTAGTGCTGACTCGCAATTAACGGTTAATGGAAGGTCTCCAAATTGGAAGCCGTTAAATTAACGACGCGATCGTGATTGTCATATTTTGCACGTGTTTGTAATAGGCTCTTCTCCAGTTTTGTTGATCGGATTCTAATGTCGCATAATGCTGTAATAATAGTGACACCGCCTCGTTGTTTGAGTAAGCATACAGGGCTAATGACTTCGACAAGTGGAGAAATTTGAGATGTGTGTGTGATGAATTTCCCTAATTGGTGTGGACTCCTTCGTAGAATAGTTCAACTGCCTTCTAGTCAGGAAGATTATTAGACCAAACATAGGCATACTTAAAACTAAGCTACCTCAAACTAGGTGGTAGAGTCATTCTTCCAGATAAGTACCACCACCTTGCCCATTCTTGCAACAATAACTTTAGTGTTTGCCGTTGATATGGTGGGTAAGGTAGTATTATAGTTATGGTTTATTTTAGTCGGTAAACTTACCTAGCACCTAGGCCTCAAGTTAGCAGGCATAGGCGGTATTTCTTACCATTGCGTATGCTTGTTTAGTTTCCAATGTTATAAAAAATATGTGAAATATAAAACGCAAAGGTAACTCTACCAATCTACCAACGCATAGCCTAAATACTACGATCGGGCTGAAATTGAGCATGCAGACAGCCACTATGATGTAGACATCCGCTTATAAAGGATTTTGACAAATTCTATCCCCAAGTGTATAAAAATGTAGTGAAAGTTTATATAAAACTTCGTAATTTTTTGATTGATCGAACTGAAATTAAAGATTAAAACTACTGTGATGAAGGCGCCCGCTTAAATTTAAGTAAAATGAATTACATATTAATTATCGCGAGAACAGAATTACACGCGTCCGCGTGGAATTCTGTTCTCGTCCGCTACTAAAAATATATCAAAATGCAGCAGAAGTAATATCCTTGTTCTTTTTACTGACTTAAAAAAACTGATGCAAATTTATCCCAACAACATACTTTACTTCTATCGAAATTCATAGATAATTTTTGATAATTATAAAATGGATATTGTGCAAGATGCAATGCTAAGATTTAACTAAACCAAATAAAACGTTGTTCCAGGTGCAATAATATTCGGATCAGACCAAGAGGTAGCGGGTGTAATGCGAGCAGTAGAGCGAGGGAACGCAACAGGTGCCTTTAGTTGGGTGGGCTCCGACGGGTGGAGCGCGAGGGCTCTCGTGTCGGAGGGCAACGAGCGGGCGGTGGAAGGGACGATCAGCGTGCAGCCCCAAGCCAACGATGTCAGCGGCTTCAAGGAGTATTTTCTTGGACTTAATGTGAAGAACAATAAACGGAATCCTTGGTTTGTTGGTGAGAATATTTTTATTACTGATTTTGCGTTGTTAATATTTCTTGAATTTGTTACAGTTATAATAAAAAGAAGAATATAATTCTATACATTAAAGACATTGGAAAACAATAAAAGTTATTTGTGGATAAAGTACAAGTGTGTGTCTTTGTTTATATATACAATGGAATTCCACCAAGTGCCGACGAAAGAGAGTATAGAATATCATAATTAATTCATTGCGGGCTTGTGTGTTGCTATAGGATACAAATATAACAAGCGAGTCTTCGTACATGACTGCTTTATTGTATCCTTAGGTACATTTATACATTATAATGATCAGTGACACTTGGCACTCGATACTCTCTGCCTACCTCGTAAGGGACTTGGCGTGTAGATATGTATGTATGTATAATGAGCTATATGAAATGTAGCTGTATCGGCACTGCACTACACTTGAAATATGTTTAAAACAATTAAAAAATTTAATGTTTATTTTAAGTTAGTTTTTGTTATAGGTTAAGGTTTTACTGGCTTTAAGATATAATTATTTTTCTTGCTTCACATTATTACTTTTATGGCACTAGTTGCTAGAAGTGTTTCTAAAACAATGTGATTTTGAAGTTTTCATTAAAAGAGCTTCCTTACTCTAAAAATGTACTGCTGGTATTGCTGTTCATGGGTGCAGTGAATATTTAGCATTACATGCCACTTACCTTGTTCGCCTTTGAATGTCCCATTCCTATAAATTAACGTTATCTTGAAGTACCGTTTGTTACGTTAGCTACCGTATTATTACCATTGGAACAGCATACAAGTGCGGTTGATATGAACAAATAGTGTTTGTAACGGTACGACAGTCACTAGACTAGTTTTGGATAGGGTGGCCATATGTTTGGAGAATGTTTGGATATGTGAGACTTTTGAGAATGCTTGGTTTTGTTACAAGTTGAGGTTTTACTGGCTATAAATGTATTTTTTTTACCTTTTTGCACCAGAGGTGTCTCCAAAATATGTTTTTGGGGTTTTCATAAAAAAACTTCTTTGTAAGATCAAAAAGACTGCTGGCATTGCTGCAGTCACTAGCTTGGTGACCACTTATTATCAATTGACATGTCTTCTCGGTTGCCTTGTTTGGTTTTAAAAGTTGTGACAACGTTTCCCCAAATTGCTTACGTTGACATCAGTGTTTGCCACTGTCGTGATTCAATTGGACGATAATGCAAGTTTACACTAAATGCCTCTTCAGGATAATATTTAAAATGCTTGATGATTCGTTGAAACATTTTTTAAACTAATCCAAAACAATGTTACACATCCATAACATCTTATTGTCAGTTATGTTTGTATGGTTACCAATTTGTCTCTTCGTAAAGAGATCACAGAAAAATACTGAGGTAGATAATTTTGAATCTTGTTTTTACCATCAAAATTTATACCTTTCCACTAAAATCGCTTAAGTGTGAGTAATTTTCATTGTTTTAGCTATTGCTTGTGGTTTGTTTCTGTGCAGACGCATAAGCATTTCTATAAGTATTTTAATATCGTGTGAATCTTTCCTATCGTCGCCGCATCGCTACGTTATCCACGTCCGTTAGTTTAGTCTGTCATTCATTTTTACGCTTTTTATGTGCTCAAAGATTACTGTATCATGGTCACAGTACACTTTACTGTAGTTAGCGCAAATTCTCATTAATGCAGGCGTTATGTTTAACAGTGTAGGCGTCTCTCTAACGTTTAGTGCGCGCTACCAATTTCTACGGCTTCTAATGAAAATATACGGGAGAATAGTTTACGCGTTACCGCAATGTGTATAAAGTTATTTGCCGGCTAAGCCGTCGGTATACCACAAACTTTAAGAGGTAGTTAATCTTAAACCGAGAAATCACTAGAGGGGCATGCCCACGCAGACATTCCCGTCGGACCTCGCTAATATATGTATGTGTAACTGCGACAGTTCTACACTAAACATACATTACATATACCTAATAGTAGCGAGGTCTGATGGGCATATCTGTCCGTTTAGTGAATTCTCGACATCATAGAACAGGTTAAACAGGGCTTAAAGAATTTATTGATCTTAAGCTCAGACCTAGTCTACATTATGAAGGGACTTATATTAAAACACAGGCTGAATACCTAATCAAGGTCACGTTGAATGAAATTGCATAAGTTTTGAATTTGTTAGGTTAACTAAAATATAACTTTTTACAGGTGGTAGTGTTGTAAAAAAATGCACGGATTGGAATATTGTAATATGATGTATTGGCATTGATTTAAGATGGATAATAAACCGACGTCCCAAAAAGTTGGAGGTTTCTCAATTACCTGTGTTCACCGATTTCTCCCCCAATTCTGGACCGTATTCCAAAATTTTTTTTTTTTAAAGGGTAAACTTTCGAGATTCTATAATTTTTTTTAGGGATGTACAGGACCGAGAAGTCTGTTGTTTTGCAGTTTTACTGCTTAAAAATTATCTATCATATGTAATTATACTGTCAATTGTCATGCCGCCTCAATTTCGTCAATATCTACGTCTGGGAGATTGTCTGTAAAGTATGCCACTTTAAAGGGGCTCTGGGATCGCTTGCGTTGGGTGGAGGCTTTGGTACATGTGAGACATACAGATTTCCGTAGAAGTCCTCAATTTCAGCGAGTATCTCTGGAACTGATGTGACGATATCACAAATTGAGGAAAACCCGGACATACATACAGACAAACAAACAAACAGACAAAAGTCTAAAAACTACATTTTTGGTTTCGATATCGATTGTAGATCACGTTCCAAGTATTTTTTTTTAAAAAAACCTTTTAAAAAATATTCAATATGCAGTTTAGCCTTTCTTACGATTTTATTATATGTATTGATGTATGTTATTGCAAACGAAAAAATCAAATCTTCTGTATAATACGAGTATTAGTGGATTGTTTTGCGTTTTTTTGCCAAGATTTCGTTACGTATACTTTCATTGCACTTGAACACGTCTTAGCGTTTAGGAGTATTTTGAAAACGGAATATTATCCACTCTTGTCTACGAATGTAGTTTAATTATTATTTACTAGCAACCCGACCCGACTTTGCATGGGACCAAAAAGTTTTGAAATTTACACGTATTGGTACCAACGTCTTACCTATTCTTGCTGCCATAACATTAGTGCTAGTCTTTTACGTATTCCGATTAAAAAGGTAAAGTAGTGTTGATCCGGACTCCTTAGCAGAACAGACCATATGGATTCTTGCCAGGCAGCCCTTAAAAGGCGAGCATAGGCTTATTTTCACTAACACTGTGATTTCTTACTGGGTGGTAGAGCTTCGCAACGGCTCGCCCAGATAGAATGGTACCACCGCCTTATCTATTCCTGCCGCCATAGCGTCAGTGCTTGCCGTTGAAGTGTTTGGAGGATAAGGTAGCCGGTAAACTTACTACTTTGCACTAGGCCTAATATCCCGTCCTCAGGTTGGCAACGCACCATTACCAACTTTGATGTCTATCGGCGGTGTGAATTTCTTACCATCAGGAAATCCGTCTGCTTGTTTGCCTTCCAATGCTATAAAAAAGTTATATTCTACTTCACCAAGGCGTTTCCTGAGCAACGGATATCGTTCGTATGTGAAAAAACCGATAATTTATAATAATCTGATCTTTTATAGTATTAAGTAGGTTCAAATTTCGATATTTATATGGTGATTGCATGTTTTTATGGAATATTTATTGAAATATTTCTTAATATTTCCGGTATCTGGTCTCATACCAGTAGCTTGTATTTAATACGGTCACATAATAGTTAAAACTCCTGACTCCATCTGTGTGAGTCTTTAAAAACATTTTTTGTTTTTCTACATGGAACCTTAATTTGTTTTTAAAAATAACAGTAGCCAATTTATTCCTTATTTCATCAGCTATCTGCCAGTGAAAGCGCCGTCAAAATCAGTCCAGCCGTTCCAGAGATTAGCCGGAACTAACAGACAGGGAAAAATTATAAAAAAAGTGATTTTGATACATGTACCACTAGCTGATATCCACGACTTCACCGCATAGGTCTTTAACAACATTTAATGGATTATATTTTTTAGCACGGAACCCCAATTCTCTTTTGAAAATAAAAGTAGTCTGTTACCCGCTGTAATATTAGTTATCTGCTAGTGAAAGTCCCATCAAAATCGGTCAAGCTGATCCAGAGATGATCCGCAATAAACAGACATACAGAGAGCCAAAAATTGTAATAAATATTATTTTAAATATTTGGCCGTGTGTACATACGCATGAATTTAATAAAAAGCGGCTATTTTAATATTACAAACAAACACTTCAATTTAATGTATGTCTATACATGTTAATAGCTGTTACCCACTACTTCATCAACGTGGGTCCTCTAAGAACTTTATAGCGCAATTTGGTTACGGACATATATATCTTCACGCCAAGTCCCTTACGAGGTAGGCAGAGAGCATCGAGTGCCAAGTGTCACGACTCCTACATTGCCTAGCTTGGTTACGGATTATTATACAGAAACTTTACAAAAAACACTGCCTCCGTTTTCCGGATAAAACGTATCCCATAACAGAAAAAAGGATACGTTTTATCAATCGTACAAACTATATAAATACAACATATTTTATCAAAAATTGTTCGGTAGTGGAAAATCTATAATTGGCCTGTGTTAAGATTGTTTTTAGTAATTTATACTGTGGATTTTTTGTTGATTTAATAAATAAATAAATTGTGCTTGATTTAAGAACAAATTAACAGACAGACAGACAGATGGGTAAAAATCAAGACAAGAAAAAATCAAACAAATCCATCGCCAGTCGGGCACAAATCAAATCCCAGGCAATGTTATGTTTTACAAAAAAAATGAAAAAAACTCGTGAAAATAATAAGTCGCCTGATCCGGGAATCGAACCCGGGACCTCTTGCGTCAAAGTCGGACACCACTCGACCACAGAGGACATGATGAAAAGAATAATTAACGAATGTAAAGGAAGCTACAGCGCGCTAAATTCTCTCTGCCTACCTGGTAAACGCCTTGGCGTGATGATATGAATGTGTGTGGATTAATTATATCAACTAATAGCGACCCGCCCCGGCATCGCTTGGGTGGCAAAACCGATAGTCAATATACTACAGAATGTCTCTCACAGACATCACATTAGAAATACCTAACATTATTTTATACATATTTTTATACATATTAACCTTCCTCTTGAATCACTCTATCCATTAAAAAAACCGCATCAAAATCCGTTGCATAGTTTTAAATATCTAAGCATACATAGGGACATAGAAAGCCTGCTGTTTTATACTATGTAGTGATTTTTACGCATTTTAAATTTTGCATACATTACCTTTTTATAGTTGCCTTACTTCGGTGATAATAGTTATTCATAATTTTGATGCAACTTCACTGTAATAATTATACTGCCAGATATAATAATTTAAAATAATGGTTAATTTTCTGTATTAAACACTTGTACTGTTCCACATTTATTTGTAAATAAATCTAGTAGTACTGATATATTTGCGGTATAAGGATAGAATTTGGAAATTCATTTTTATCAAGAAAAATAAATTTAAATTAAAGAAAGACACTGGCATCTTTGTTATTAATTTTAGTAATAATTGCTACATTGAGATAAGTTTAATCTGAATATTTCAAATATTCAAAGCTTATATACCCAAATATTATGTTGGTTTAGAAATTACTGAATGTATGAAAAAATCACGTTTTCAATAATTCAAGATATCTTTGAGAAAAATGTATCAAACTTCATTTAGTTTCAGGCTTTACACTCTTACATACAAACAGACGTTACACAATGCAACATTTAATTTCCCTTTATAAAACACACCATTCACTCATAATTTCAATTTTCAAATTATATGTATAGATTATGTATAGAAACTGTTGAAAAATACAAATAAATGATGCAAATAAATTGAATTCAAACACTGTTAAGAATGAAAAATTTAACGGGGCCTGTGGGGATTAAACCCACATCTCTAGCATCCCCGACTGTTATGCTAACCACTACACCAAGGCGCTGTTGTCAGCACCCGTCGAGGTTACGCTTAAAAAAACAACCAAATGGAATTGAATACTAACTTTAATTGGAAATCAGATACCTGCACAGGTTCTTAAATAGCCTGTCCAATGCTATTGACCCTATTTTAATTTAGCAAATTTTAATGAAACTAGTAAGAGCACCCCTGGATGTTTTATTCTAAGAAACCATTAAATGCAATAATATGAATAGCTTCAAAGAACATTTCTTTCAATAGAAGTAGCAGTATTTGAAGACAATAAGAATTTTTTTTTTTAAAATAGAAAATAGTATTTTTGTTGTCATACAAGTTTGAGAGATTCGATTCAAATGTGTAATTTGAAATTGTAAAATGCCTTTTATTTATCCCTTCCAACGTAGGCACAGTAATAATTTAGTTTTGTTAAACTATGCATCTAATATCATTGGTGAAGCTGAGAAATAATATTAACTGTTTAGTACCCCAAAGTAATTTTGGCACAAAATACAGTTTACACTTTTTGATACCTTCATTAAACACATGCACACATTATTGTAATTCTTTATTTAAGCCTGTATGCTCATTAAGTTCTATCTATGTATTGGTATAGAGCTGTTCTGTAGACTCTACTTCCAAAATTTATTTGTACTAGTTACTATTTCTCGTTGGTAATATTAAATTCATAAGAAGTGACAATATTTTCTTTTGTTGACCATTCTGTTTAACTATTTTGTAACTAAAATACAATTGTAGCTCTATGTTTTAGTTTATAAATATATCACTGTTGATATTTGTTTACATAAGAATAACGAGTATTTATACAAAAAAATACTGTATCTAATAAAGTATTGATAGAATATATGTATTTTTAATATCTATCGCCTTCCTTTCCTTTGAGCTTAGGTGTGCATGGTAGTCTGGCCATTCGCTGTTTATCGTAGAATATAAAAATTCAATTGCATGTCGGTCTGTGGTAGTTATTTCGATGTAATTTCACCTTACTGACTAGGTACCTTGTTCACAGAGGGTTCAGGCGCGGCACGTATTACTCACCGTACTGAGTGCGGTAGAGGGGGCTTGCCCCCCGTTGTGGCGTAATGTAAAGTGGAAGTGTCGTATAAGTTTATAGTGTGAAAACCGACTAGTATCGTAAGAATGCTGCTCGTTCAGTTTAGTCTCGTGATTGAAGTGAGAAGTGTTAGGTAAACTATCTTAGGGTGTGATATGTTGGAACATGTTCTACTTATATTTAGGTTGGATTAAATGAATCTATTGGTAATATACACAATGTCATTGTATTTTTGATATGTCCAGAAAAATTGAATGTAATTATTTGATTTTGGTTATACATTTTTGAATGAATTGTTACAAATCAATAAATTTAATGACATTTTAGGAGAGGACATAGTGACTGTATATTTTGAATGTTTAAGCAATAAACTAACGTATGTTTAGCTTTTGACCATTTCAGCGAATTCTCATTTTTGTATTGTTTCAATAATATTTTTAAATATAGGTTGCACACACAAAATATTAGCACTGCTAGGATTTAAAAAGAAATACTAAATTATTTTTAGTATTATAGGGTAGATATAAACGTTCAATCCGATTGATCCGCCACCAACTGATGATGTGAAAGTATTAAAAAGAATTGTTTAGTTACGACTCAATAAATCATTTTATGCGAAAACAGTCTAGCCATGTTTATCTGTGTATTATGTAACCTTAGTTAAATTGTGTGTACAAAAAGATACATTAGTGTATTTGTATTGATATTGTATGGGTAATATGATTGATCTTTGGAAGTGATTATTGAAAACTAAATCGCTTCTGAGGTGTCGATATGACCATGAAATTATTAGTATTCAAATGGCAACATCACAAACTTAGGGACTTGCAACCTGCTCAGATTCTAAAATATACATTTTGAATAGTGTTTTTCAGTATTGTTTATATTACCTGATATCTTCTTCGTCCTAGCCTTATCCCGTTTCTATATCATATGATAATGGGGTGGGCTACCTAATCTAGGGTATTTGACAAGGGCGCCAGTTTTTACACATAGCGACTGCCATCTGACCTCTGTAACCCAGAAAGGAAACCGGGCTCATTCCTAGATTAGGTTGAATTCGAATAGATGAATCCGGTGTCCTCTGATGTTTTCCTTTACTCTAAGAACACTCAGAAAACGTACTTACATTAGAAAAGCTCATTGGAACATGGTGGGTTTTGAACCTGGAATACTCGAATGAAAGTCCAAAGGTCTAACCAATAGGCCTCCGTGACTGACACCGATATTACCAGGTATAATACTAAAGAATATTAGGTGAAATGTACACACATGTATGTTGAATTGTACTTATCTAAGTTTCTCAATATTTACTTGTCCCTAGATTTTCCCCTGGTTGTTGCGAATGTCTTTTAAATCACAAATTTTATTTGTAGAAACTTATGTCTCTTTTAGTTATTTACAAAGATGTCTAAGGGATACTAAACCTTAAAATTCAAAAATTAAAATGTTTGCAACTCATTTTAACTAACCCATTTATAAAGGGATAGAAACAATTTATATAACAAAAAACCTTTGCCTGGTCTGTTGAAATTCTGTAATATATACAATCGGAGCTATATCCTAGGCATGAGATATATCTTTTATACAGGAAGGAATTATTTAGTAAAAATGCCTAAATCATATGTTTCAATTCGGGTCGGTCGCGCTACGCCACCGTCTAGCGCTAAGTCCGCGTCCGCGCGTGATTTACGAGCGGACGCGGACGTACGCGGTTTTAGCGTAAAGGTGTTAGGTGTGTACAGAGCCGCTGCCGTATATACCCGGTATGTGTACTGGTAAGCTCATACCATGTGTTTATACTTGTACCAGTATATACGCCTCATCCCTACTATATCCAATTCATCAACCACTAAGACGCATCATACACAGATTTACTATGTAAATGTTTTCAGTATATTGAAAATTTAAAGTAATGCTAAGATTATTACAGATACTTCTATACATTATTACAAATTAAAAAAAAAACTTACGCATACATTATGCCAAGTTGTATTTTTTGTCTCTTTCATTCTTTTGAAAGGACCCAGTTGAATAAAAAAAAACTTGAGAGGTGTCAAGGGACACCCGGATGGAACGAAGTTCCTTTTTTTCCTTTCGATTAATTAGTGAAGGCTTGCTAAATACATACGTTCTGATATTGTAATATTAAAATATGATTTGTTTTTG
>DVZN01000822.1:0-11588 GCA_018237365.1 Caria ino melicerta
TTAAGAAAAGTTGCCCGACCTGGGAATTGAACCCGGGACATAAGCGGCTAGCGGTCTTAACAGGCGACAGCCGTACCGTTACACCACATTTAAAATAAAGAAACTACTACAACTGTCCGCTAAACTGCGGACAGTTGACCTTCGCTTCGATGTCACGGTACCGAAATAAGTACATATTTTATTAATAATAATATAGCTATCTGAATTTGTACATGACCTTCGCTAACACGTTCACGTCTTTATATATTGTTTTCATTTAAATATCGTCATACCCATATATCCTCGATAGGGCAGGCAGAGGTACATATTAGTATGCACCCACGATTAACCGATAACATTAGGTCCCATGATGTAACGGGTGGCAAAGTCCGTGGACAATCGAGCACAAATCCAATCCCAGACGTTATATTTTTCAGAAAATCTATAAAATACTCATGGATAGAACAAGTTGCCCGACGTGGAAATCGAACCCGGGACCTCTTGCATCAAAGTCAGACACCAAAACCACTCGACCACAGAGGCGACGTATATAATATAGCTATCTGAGTTTGTACATGACCTTTGCTAAAAACACGTTCACGTTATTATGTATTGTTTTCATTTGCTTTGAAAATGTACAAATTATAATTATTTAGGTACAATATGATTTTTGTGTGCTACTTAATAAAGTTTAAGATTGACATGACGTCCATTCTTGTCAGTACTGTAACCGTATGGAAGGTAAAAGAGGCGTACCCATAAGACCTTATAGTAGTAATATTTCAGTATACAAATTATCAACTTGGAAATACGGTCTTATTACGTAAGCAATAAAGTAGCTGTTTTACATTGATACATACATATATATCTTCACGCCAAGTCCCTTACGTGGTAGGCAGAGAGTATCGAGTGCCAAGTGTCACGACTCCTACATACTTGCCTAGGTTCCTTCACATTCATTACTCTCTTCATACATACACGTCGGTTTCGGAGACTTGACCCCACCCTCGGATAATACACGGGCGATTTGGTTATGGAATGTCAACCTAAGTCTCCCCTTGTACCTACAGCCGTCTACATTCGCATTGTATATCTGTTTAGTCAAAAATGTTGATTAAGAACAGTAAGTAGAGTATATTCTTTGGAAGAAACTTCTATATTAAAGGCTACTACTATTAGGACTTAGGACACTGGCGTGGCGAATACAATATGCTGCTGCCGAATAGGCATTATAAGTGTCAGACAGCATTGACATCAGTACCAATAGAAGGGAAAATAAAAGGCTATCGAGTTGGCTATTGAGTGGCGAACGGGTATTACCGGTTGCTACTCTACGATGTGGAGGCCAAATAAAGGAAACTTTACACCACTAAGTTTTCTGTTAAAAAACAGTGAGGGGAGGGGAAAGGGACTTTCCCTCTACTCCATGGATGCCCTAAGTAAGAGAAAAAGAAGATCAGTAGTTCCCGCCTTACATACGTTGAGATTTGCAGGGCCGGCTAGCTGCCTATTTTATTACGAAAGGGGCTAACATTCCTGTCTTAGGTTAATTGGCTATTGATGTCAACCACGGCAGACTATACCCCGGCCGCAGGCATGTTAACAAGGTTTAGGAGGCCCCATTAACGGATGTTAACGGATTCCGATGATCCTACAATGGCGTCAAAGTCCGATTTCTTAGGTAACAGTCACACAAAAGACACACTACACTGTCGCTGGTGGCCTCAGTGACGAAGGCCACTTTTCCGTCCGGCGTCTAACGCTGGGCAGCGAGCCATAAATCTCCCGCCCTCCAGAAGCCAGAGCTCAGTCAAGCACTGACGTTATGACGGCAGGAATAGGTATGGCGATGGTACCCATCCAGGTGAGTTGTCGCGAAATTCTACTACTTAGTTAAAAGTGACAGTGTTAGTGGCAGTAGCTAAAGCCATGCACGCCTCTTACAAGCTGCACAGCAGGTAGGCAGTCTACACAGGACCCCGGTCCAAGGCGGATAAATTTCTTATTACTAGGAAATCAGTCTACTTATTTGCTTTCAAAACTTTAGAAAAATAATTATTTTCTCGAAAATTACTAGTGTTGCGAAAAAGTAGTTTGCAAAATTTATGGGTAACAAATATTAAAGGCTCAAAAAGGGAACCTTTAATGCCTGTAATAAATTACAAACAGAATATATTTTCAAAGCAACAAGATATCAAAAATAGGAGCTTATTACTATTTTTAATGTGCTCGTAATATTAAACTTGGCCAGTTTGAATTAGATATGAAGCTCAGTAGCGCGTAATAATGTGAAGGGATGAAACTTTATTTTATATTTTTACCGGATAGGCTGATCCGGATCATGCCGGTTTATCCCTCCCCTTATTAAAGTTTTGCAGCCGTCTTTCAACAGATTGAAAAGATCTCTAAAGTCTCAAAAGGGATGGACTTAATGGCAGGTTTGGGTATTCATGTTTGCTTCGTAAGGAAATCGATGTGCATGTGAACTTAATATTTTATACTAATGAATGTAATATATTGTTTGTTAAACATAAACTCCAGACAACTGATGAGGTAATGGTGTGCATCCATGGTCTATGGATAATGAATTATATATGTAATATATGTATGGAAAATCTAATTCAGCAGAAGACTGATAGGTAATAAGAGACTGATAGATAAGACTCTGCAGTTTAACTACCCCTAACTCTCGTAAAATAAAACATAGACCCCCGGTTTTAGCAGGTACGATATTTATAGCTGAAGTGCCTGCCACCATTTCAATGACGCGACAGGGGATTTTAAGCATCCTCGACTGCGGTTCGCAAAGCAAATGACAACAGGAGAAAACGTTTTATTCAATAAATATAAAAATCTATCAAGCTCTTATGTCAAATGTAAATAGCGTAGGTAATGAGTTGAATTTAATTAGCTTTAATTTTTTCCTGTTATATAACTTGTATTTTGTTATTTTATATTTTGAATAGACATTGAAATGTCTATTGTATTGTTAGTTGTGACATGTTTATTATGTTCCATGTGTAAACATGAAACTAAGTGTACGAAATGTTCATATCAATTTGTACTCTATCTGTTTATTTTAGGGAAAAATATGTTGTTGTGGTATCTCTGGTTAAGATTTTTGTTACTGCCCACTATTAGTATTTGTAAATATAAAAGTACCTTCACGCCTATTATTCTCGAAGAGGAAGGCAGAGGTGTGCTAGTATCTCCACGACTCGTAAGTCCAGTAGATATAATAGAACACCCTCAATTATCCAAGGTACCAGGGCCCGTGACGTGATAGGTGGCAAGCCTATCGCCACTTCGGGCATATTCCAATCCCGAGCAATGTCATGCTTACTCAGAATAATCTGAAAAACATTTTATGAAAAGTTGCTCGACCTGAAAATTGAACCCGGGACCTAAGCGGCTAGCGGTCTTAACAGGCGACAGCCGTACCGTTATAATTGTTAATAACAGGTCCTAAGGATTTTATAAAGAAAATGAAACCGGTTGGCAAAAATATAATTAGGTAATTATTATAACAATACGGTAAAACGGCATCAATTACAAAATAAACCAAATATAAAAGTTGGTTTCAAGAGCCATTGATAAAGGTCAGGCAGTTTTCGATCAAGTTCTTCTCCAAAAAAGCTACAGTGCCATAAATTAAAAATATTTACTACGTCAAATTATTCAAAAGACTCAACGACGCATACAACCGCCTTTTTGTGTAAATTATGTTTTTGTATATTAAAATTTGTAAAAGAGTTATATCAACTAATTACGTAATAAATTAAGTAAATAAGACGCTAATGCACATTGTAGTCTATTTTCCTCAAGACTAACTGGGAACATACATACATATTTTAAAACCAAGTACCTTACTTTTTAGGCAGAGAGTATTGAGTGCCAAGTGTTACAATTCCTACATTATTAACGTGGAGAATGCTAGGTATCTCCACGTTACTCCATATGACGGGTGGTAAGTCCGTCGCCAATCGGGCACAAATATAATCCCAGGCAACGTTAAGTTTTTCAGAAAAATTGAAAAAACTTGTTAATAGAACAAGTTGCCCGACCCGTGAATTGGACCCGAGACCTCTCGCGTCAAAGTCGGACACCGACACCACTCAACCACAGAGGCGATTTTTATTTTTTTACCAATCAAATTGTCAATATTCGAACATTATATTTGAATTTCCGTGGAATACATGGTGAAATATGTTACAGCAGCGGTCGGCAACACGCGGCCCGCGGACCACATGCGGCCCGCCGACGTCTTACTTGCGGCCCGTGAATGTTTTGTAATTAAGTCATCTAAATAACAAAATTAATGAATGAACAAACCGCCATTGACCGTGTACTAAGCTCAAACATATAAAGTTATTGTAGATATTACCTCTACGAATTAAAATCCTTATTTTATGACTATTTTTATACCATTTTTTCTATGGGTGTGATTAATTATACGTAGGTATATAGGGCTTCTAGAGTGGCCCGCCTTTAGTTTATTTTCCGTCTTGCTTGCCAAAAGGTTGCCGACCGCTGGGTTAGAGCAACATTATTAATTTTAATAACTCCTATTTCTGCGAATAAAAATTTGAAATGTAATCAAATTATTTGCTTGTGGTGTGGGTGTAAGTCAACGATACTAGTACACATGAATAAATTAAATTAACACCTAGACACTACAGAAATTTGGACACCAATGTTCATGTTACAAATACTTACCCCCGTTAAGGATCGAACCACCCGTGTTGACGTGATAGGCCTGTACGCTAACCACTTAAGCAACGTGTCCATGATCGTCCCCTATCTTATGAAGATAGACGACAGATATACTTCTAAATTATAAAGATTATTGCAACGTTCAATCTAGACAAAAAAACACTCTAACAGATACTCTTAGTCCAACACTAATTAGTACATTAACTATGAACGTAAAAATAAATTAAATAAATATCCTCACGCTCGTATATCCTCGAAAGGTTAGGCAGAGGCACATACTAGTTTGCACCCGCGATTAGCTGACCATATTAGATCCCAGTCGTTTTTCAGAAAAAACTGAAAACTTCATGATTAGAACAAGTTTTCTGACCCGAAAATCGAGCCGGGATCTCCCGGAATGTCGGACACAGACATCACTCGATCACAGACCACAGTTGGTAAGTAATAATATCCAATTATATGCAAAGTATATACATTGGTTGGTGACAATCGGGCACAAATCCAATCCCAGGCAACGTTATGTTTTTCAGAAAAACTGAAAAAATCATACTTAGAACAAGTTGCCCAACCCGGGAATCCAATCTGGAACCTCTCGAGTCAAAGTAGGATACCGACTCCACTCGAACACATGGGGGGGTGGTAAAAATAAATTAAAAAATAATTATGAATAAAGAAATTCCTGTGTTCATTTTACTGTAAACGTTTTTGTTAATTACAGATACATCAAATAAACAAACAATTAACAACGAATTAATTTAAATGAGAGCTCCCATTCCGACATCAACGCGTGCCTTATCATTTACAACATGGCGATAACCACGGTCTCTTTATGGCGATCGATGTCGCGAACCTGTAATCGAAATTGGACTATAAATCTATATGTATAATAAAACGGTAAGTGCTTTATGTTTGTACATTGGAGATAATTTAGCAAAAAATATTTTTAGGGAACTTTATAGATAATATATTTTTTTCCCTCTCTTTGAAAATTTAAGAGCCTAGGGCAAGGTTCTTATACTCATTGAAGTAAGGAAACTTTTCCTATTACCTACTCCGTGTTGGTCTTTTGTTGAATATACCGTGTGTTTTCCTGCGAGGCAGCTCATAAAAGGTGAGTATAGGTTCAATGTCACTATCTCCGTAACCTCTGACTAGGTGGTAGAGTTTTGCAGCGGCTCGCTCGGATTCGTAGCACCGCCTTACCTATTCATAGTCTTACAAGCTGCCTAGCAGTAAGTCAAATTGTCATTATTGAGATATTATTATTATAAATATGTTGTTTGTACTCAATCTTTGCCTGGCTCGCTGGCCGAGTGGTAGCGTAATTGCCTTGGCGCGTGGACGAATGACGAAGCTCGGGTTCGATTTCCGACGGGGCGAGCATTTGTGCAATGAACATAGATGTTCGCATTCCTGGGTCTGGGTGTTTATTAAATTTATTCTTGTATTTTTATATGTGTTTATATGTATAGTATCGTTGACTAACGCCCATAACACTAGCAAATAATTTGCTTACTTTGGGGTCAGATCAATATGTGTGATTTGTCATAAAATCTATATTTAAAAATAAAAATGGAGGGTTCGTTTATAATATTAAAATAACCACTTTTTACTAAACCCACAATATCACTTTTTTACCTATCTGTTTGTTCCGGCTAATATTTGGAACGTGTAGATCGATTTTGACGGGACTTTTACTAGCAGATAACTGATGAAGTAAGGAGTAAATTAGGCTATTTTTATTTTCGAAAAAGAATTAGGGTGCAAAAAAATCATAAAAAGTGTTTAAAGACTTACGCGGCTTGTTATATATTAATCATTGTAATTGAGATACTATTTTTTTTAAAGACTAGCCCGCAGTGTTATTTTGACAGATCTTCTAAGAGTGTGGCGATTTCAATTTGGTGGTAGTTTATAATATTATTATTGTTGAACTGTCACAAAGACCTTTTGTTTTTTTTTATAGAGGGACAAAGCAAATGAGCAAGTAGGTCATCAGATGGTAAGTGACCACTAGCGCATGTGAAAAACTACAACACGAGGTATCACAGTGGCGTTTCGAAATTTCAGGAACATCTTTTAGGAATGTGTAAGCTCTTTTCTTGAAATTGCCTAGGTCATAATGTTGCGGAAACACCTCCGCTGGTAATCGGTTCCACGAAGGTGTAGTAAGCGGTAAAAATGTCGATGAAATTGCACAGTAGAGGACGCCACAGTCGCTACGGGTCCAGGTGGTGTGGGTAGAATTTGAAGTTCTGACGCGATATCCGAAAGTGGAATGCAGCGGCGGGGATTAAAGTGAGCCTTTAATTCCTATGATAGATGCCGTAGAAGACGTTAAAAGAACTATACGTAATGCCAAAGGGTCAAGCCGATTAGAAATAGATTGTATAGTCTATGTAAATAAAAATATTTCTAATTCTGATATTCCTAAAAGGAACCCGGGCCAATACGGACTAAATTATCATTTATATTCAGGCGAATAAACAATTATGACTTTTTATTTCATTTCCTTCATTAAAAGCCAAGTATTTCGTATTAACAAATAGGAGAGAAAAGTAGGAGTAAAAAGTTTTGCATGTATTACCGTTGATTAGAACGACTGGCGATCTGGTTCTTGTTTTGTGGAAAACTTCACTTAGCTGTTCGTTTGAAAATCAGCGTTCATTTGATAGCCCTCTCCCTAGTTGAGATTTTAAATAGATTTAGCTGATATGGCAGATTTTGTTTTTCTTATTTATTTATTATGTATTGAAAAAAACTGGCCAAGTTCGAGTCGGACCCAAGCGTCCAGAATTCATTACTTACGATTGAAAGTACCTTGTAGGATTTGTATATGCGGCTTAAATTGCTGTTCCTTTGATTGTATTGACATACAAGTTTGAAGTTTGTTACAGAATAAAAAAGTGGCTCTAAGTATTTGAAATGAATTTGATATTAATAGTTATTTGTCAGCAATTGAAATAAAGAAATATAATAATTTCAATCGAAAGGAAGGTTGTTATAAAATGCGTGGAATCCAGTGATTTGTAAGATTACTCATAAACAAGAAGAATTAAAAAGTGAGGATACGGTTAGTAGTGTGTGTTGGGGCAATATTGATAAAAAACAGTTCGGGGTAGATGAAAATCGTTCCCAATTTGGCAGACGGAGGACGCTCGCAGCACCAGTCCTCTTGTGACCACGGGCCTTACAACATGATCGAAAGTCGAGATATAAAAAACAAGAAAGTTTTAAACGTTTTTTGACCCGTTATTGTCATAACGGAATAATGGAACGCGTTAGTTTCAAATGTAGTATTTAATATTAATTTCAATTAAATACCTCCCTCTACGAGTTCATGAGAAAAGGAGTAGTTAAACCCCCGGTCTTAAACACTCTTAGGGGTAGAATTGCAAAAAATCCTTTCCTATCGGATACCTAAGTCATATAAAGATTACACCCTCCAAGTTTCAGGTGTCTAAGATAAGTGCGTCAATGCGTGCGTCATTCAGAATCGCTATACATCTATACATATAAAATCCTTTATTTTATATGTATAAATGTATAGCTATTCTAAATAAATATTTCTTTTATTATAAATGGACTTTCTTTCCAGGTAAGTTGACTTTTTAAGTCAGGCAGTAAATCCAGGCCGAACAGGTGTCAGTTACGAGCAGAGCTGCCTGACGCGGCGGTAAGTGACTTATTTCCGTAATAGCCGCCCTCACAAATACGGTTCGGTTTTGTGAGATTTTTACATTGTGGGAATGAATTTTAGGGATGTTATTACGGCTTCTATTGTTCGATGCAATAGCCAGGTAATATTCGTGGCAGCAGTGGGCCACAGAATATGAAGCTATAAGTCCTAAAGCCGGCTTACGTCTAAAAAAGCGTACACTGTTATTTAATGTCATAAAAGAGGGTAAAAGGTAACCATTCTCATTAAAGAAGAAACAATAAGAAACAATCTATGATGTTTGGTATGATACTTAAGCAGGGCTTTCATATTGGGATAGTCCTACAGACCGTCGCATGTCTCGCGGTTCGATGCGACCTTTTTTCTTTCTTACAATGAATAAGTTGTCATTTCACCACTATCTCACCTGATGTTAAGTGACGATGTGGTCAGAAATGGATCATGCCTACCTAGATACAGCCTATTCACTCTGGCCTTAAAGATAGCTAGATTATATTGTTCCAGGAATACATCAACAGGAAACGAATTCCACTACTTGCCCGTTCGTATTAGAAAAGACGAACCGAATAGCCTTGTGCGGATAGGTGGAATGTCTACTACAAAAGGGTGGAATGACCGCCCTCATCTTGTTTCCCGGTGGTGGAATAGGGCTGGTTGAATTAGGTTATGTAATTCCTTCGCACATTCACCAAAACGAGCTACCCTGCGTCGATATTTAAGGCTCTGCAGTATAGCGTTGGTCAGAGCAGGGCTACCAATAAGTCTCTTACCAATAAGATGAATAAACAATAGGAAGACAGTTCCTACCAGGCAATACCGTGACCTTTGACTAGGTGGTAAAGTTTCTCGTAACATTATAAAAAATGGTTTTGCTGCCCTTTTTAAATCGCCTGTACCTATTCTAAATAATTATAATGTAAAAAAATCACTTTTCTACAGTTTTATAATATTATTACGCATAGAAAATGTATGTAAATGGTGTAAAAATGTAATCTTAGCATAAAGGTACAGTTAAAATAAAAACCGTCTTTTTAAAGTCAGATTTAAATAGAACTTTACGAGATCCTTTGTTGGCCCTTTATCTTTACGGCGCCGTAATTATAAATGAGAGAAATTTTAAAGATAAACCGGTTAGAGTTAAAGTGGGTACTATAACATAATGGGGGTTGGCATTGGCCGTTCCAGGCCAGCGGGGAAATATATGTCTTAATGTGTTTCTCGCTTTGCCTGCATGGGGTTTTGTCTGCCATACATTTACAGAGTCTGCCCCTTTTGCTAAAAAAGGAAAACAATATAAAATTTACAATTTAAACGTGAAATAGTAAGCAAAATAGAAAAGTAAGAATTGGTGCTCTAGTTGAGCCTCGGTGGTCTAGTGGTTAGAGCTTCGGACTTTCATTTGGATAGCACAGGTTCGAACCCTTCCATATACCAATAAGTCTATCTAACTTAAGTACAGTTTCTGAATGCTGTAACGGAAAACATCTTCAGACAAAACCCGGATTCGTGTATTCAAATTTGACCTAATCTATTACTGGACCTCTTTTCCCTTCTGGATTGCAGAGGTCAAATGGCAGTCGCTCTGCGTAAAAACTGGCGCCCTTGTCAAATTCCATAGATTAGGTAGCCGGCCCGATATCATCTAATATAGAAACGGGATTTGGCTGGGATGATGATGAATGATGATGATGATAAATAGATCATTAATGTTGGATCTTAGAATATAGAAGTATTTCAATGTGTAGGATATTCTAGATCAATGAACTCGACAGTAAAATGCTTTTTGTAGACTCACTCGGTTGAAAAACGAACTAGGAGATTTAGTGGTAATTATATGGTAATTATTTATTACCTGGAATTTGATTTGTGCCCAACTGATGATGGGCTTGCCACCTGTCACATAATGGGAACTAATATCGTCGGCTAATCGTGGGTGCACACTAGTAACTACTTCTGCCTAACCTTTCGAGGATGTATGAAAGTGACGATATTTATAGATTTATCCAATGAAGTTAAATTGAATTAATACAACACTTGTAAAACACTTGTAATTGAAGAACGGAGACATTGATTATAAGTTCTTTGATTTGTCGTAACTCTGAATTAAATAATCATTTAAAACCTTTTAAAACTTACCAGGAAAAGAAATTATGAACGAAACAATATCCGATTTTGACGCGAGAGGTCTCGGGTTCGATTTGCATGTATGCCGGTATGCATGCATGCAATGAAATCGCATTTTTGGTTCTGGGTGTTTATTAAATTTATTTCGGTATTTATATGTGTGTTTCAATGTTTAACATCCTTGACTAACACCCATAACAGAAGCAAATAATTTGCTTATTTTGGGGTTAAATCAATATGTGTGATTGTCCAGGGATATTTATTTATTACTATTATTAAAGCTTTAATGGTAAGCCTGTGACAGAAGCATTATAATACATATGATAACAGTCTAAGGTGATCCACACTTCCTCGCCCACCGCACGATAATTTCTGTTTTACCCTGTGGCTGCCTTAAAAGCTTCCTAAATTGTTTGAGATGGGTCAGGGAGATGCTTAGCGCTAAATGCAATTAAAGCTCTCTTAGAGCTTACCTCTAAGAAAATTAATTTAGTGTAAAGGGAGGTGTGAAGTCATAAATGGCTCAAAAGTTTAATTAACGAGGTTCTATTTAGAAATAAGTAATTTTTCTTCATATGTAATTGCTATTTGAATCAGCGTTATTGGGCTAATTTTGGTACTGTACTTTGTAAGGGGAAAATATTCTTTATAGTATAAATTGTCTATCTGTGTGTCTGTGCATGACCCTATTTCTCAAAAACACGTTAGAAAATAATTCTAAAGCAAAAAACTATTAGAAAGTGATTCAGACTACAATTGACGGAGAAATCGTTGGACATACGTTAAAAAAAATGCAGTTGAACATAAAAACTTTTCGTTTTTGGAAGTCGGTTACAAAAATGAAATAATATTAGCATTACAATTTATGAAGATAAATAAAACATATATACAATGCGAATGTTAAAGGCTATAGGTACCTGAGGACACCTACTGAATTTCATGACCGAATCGATCGTATATTATCCAAGGGTGGTGGCATCAGTCTCCGAAACCAGCGTGTTAGTATGAGAAGAGTATAGAATTTGGAAAAAGATGTAGGTTTTGCTGGAAGAGATCTCCTATGGAGATAAGCACGCCGATGTATATACCTTGT
>DVZN01000823.1:0-11583 GCA_018237365.1 Caria ino melicerta
TTTAAGTTATGGCTATCTCCCTTCAACCCTATAACAATAAAAATAGGCGGAACATATTTAGCGCGCGAGAAATTAGTGAGCGTGTACAAACTTGCAAAGAACTTAAACGCCGTATTCCGAAGTATAGATTAAAAGTTCATTCAATTTTTAGAGCATACTAATTTGACACCACTGAAGTCGTCCCATCTCTTTCCTTTTCTGTAAGTTGTAGTTAGAAAGCGATATCTTAAAAGTGGTTTAGTCGACGTGCAGCGGCATCAGCGCCAGGGCCAACCAGCGCGCGCGCCTGTTTCACACACACGCGACGAATTACGACTTCGTAAACTCAATTCACCTCAATTGATTCACCTAGGTGCATAAATTACACTCTTAGTAAACCTTAGACTACTGGGGTTTTATAGTGCTGGAAGGCAAACAAGCAGACGGATTTACCGATAGCAAGAAATTGACGCCGGCTATACACGCCAAAGGTGGTAATGGTGCGTTCGCCTCAAATTACTCTTCACAACCGGTCGCGACCGAACGGTTGAGGAGACCTCGTCACTACTGACGGATCCCGACGATCCGATAACTATGTACACATCACAATTTACACCACAGCGTCGAGGTCCCCTGTTACGGCCCGCCCCCACAATAATAGTGGCGGCGGACCGGAACCGAGCCACAGCACCCTCAATTTTAAATAGTCAGGACACTGTCCCGAGTCGAGGTCCAGTCTCACAGGGGACGCCCTCGGGACAGGGGTCGTAGGCCCAAAAGTAGGTTTATAGGTTTTAGGCCCTAGCGCCACTCGGCAGAACGCTAACGTTCTGCCCAAACGCCCATTGAGCTGTAGAGGCCGAGCCGGATATCAGCCATAAATCATTTCGCAAAAAAATTTAAAAAAATGGTGCGTTGCGGACCTGAGGCCGGGATGTTGGGCCCCGTGCAAAAGTAGGTAGGTTTATTAACCTACTTTTGCATACCTAAATTTAAGAGTAATAAAAATAAATAAATAAATATGTAATAGTATTATCTTATATAAATCTTTAATCACCTTTTTGCTTTTGCAATTATACTAATAAGTAAACTTTATTCACTCAGATACATCATAAAACCTTTCATCAAGGAATCTCTGCTGGCCACTTGAAAATAAATTGTCAAGTAGGTATTTACGAAAATAATAAAATATTTGCCGCTGCTGATCACTAATGAACTACCTAATAAGTAGAATCTTGGAATCCATAACTACGTAATATAAGAAAAGTGTGGAAGATTGAATTTTGTACATTGAAGACGTATTAAAAATAGGAAAACGGTTGACCCTACGGGCCATCCCTGCTACTTCCCACTAATTTCAACTACTAAGTGCTTGCTTACGATGTTTTTACAGCTCAAATATATTTTAGACTTAAAGCTACTTTGAGCTCTAATTTTTTTCGAAATGATAATAGTTGCCAGCCAGAGCGTCTTCGCAACGTCACTTCGCAGAGTGCTCAAGCCGAGACTGCAATATTTAAGGGTGGGACACCTATAACGCGCACACTAAGGGTTGTCTCCTGCGAGACCCGACCTCGGCTTAGTGCTGCGTTCTGACTACTTGTGGACGGAGTATCTGTGGCGCCTAAGTTTAGTTTGTTTTGTATAGTGTTTTTTGAGTGTGATTGTTACCTATGGAACATGAGATCGGCGTTTGCCACCGTTATCGGATCGTCGGGATCCGTACGTACGTGACGGGGCCTTCTATGCCTTGCTGGCACGCCCGCGGTCGGGGTCCGCCGCGGTTTTCACCAAGGCGTTAGAGTGAACAGCAGCTTTTTCAAAGAAGCGTTCGGATAGCTCTTTGAAATGCTGTTTCATGGAGGTTGGTTCTAGGTCGCGATGCAGATCTGCGTTACATATGCACCACGGGCATGCGTAAGGGGCCCGAGGCAAGACGTAAAAATCTATTTGAATACGTCTAAGGTGGGTTGGTAAGTGTGTGCGAATGCGACACTCGCGTATGCCAATATCGGCCGAACGTACGTTTTGTAAAGTCTTTGAGCTCTATAAATAAAAAGGCTCTACAATAAACGTACATTTTCTTTCAATATTTAAAGTTTGATATCTCTCGAAAGAATCAATTAATTTTGATGAATCTTACGACATTTGACTCAATTTTTCTAAATTTCTACAACGTTATTAACAATCAGAGAACATTATGCCAAACACTTCCAAGTTATTTTAAAAAAAACTCTTTTTGCAGTTTCTTTTTCCAACGATGACTCACGAACCATTAACCGATTTTGATGATATTGGTGGCAACCGACGCGGTTTAATCAGGTTTAGAGCGGATTAAATTAATCAGCTAGGATCAAACAGTCGAGGTGTTTAATAATTAATTTAAAAAAATGTGTTAAAAAGTTTATTTTGAACATATCTCAAAATCCACCCGTGTAAATCAACTCTAACTATTCTGGTAATCTAAGTTTGCAGAAACCCTATCAAATGACACCAATTCTGTTTCGATCGGCTGGACCGGTTCAAAAGTTACAAAAGGTTTTCATATATACATCTGGACACCACACTAAAAATAGTTAGAATCGCTTCGGGGGACCTCAAAACGTTAAGATCTGGTGAAATCTCGATTTTCGTTAATCGGGGTGAAAACAATACCTACCTCACTTTTGAAAATGTTTATTTTTCTTAGTGGGAAGTTTAAAAAATATATTAAGAAAGTGTTTTAATTTCTGTCAGCAATATGTAATACCTACCTACAAATTAATAATGTCATGAACGAGTGGATCCAGTATACTTACTCCTGAAAAATATGTCTAACGTACGGATATATTATGTTTGAAGTCTACTTAAATCCACAAAGTTAATACTGGTTTGTACTATTATTAGCTAAAATTTTTATGGCCAAAGGAAGCGAAATCGTTTTCATTATTAAAGATTCCCGCGATATCGCTGTATTTAAGTTTTACTAGCTGTCGTATTGTATTTGGATAAGACGTCTATAGTCTATGTTAGGTGGGTACTCCCTCAATATTTTGTTGTTGCCCACAACTTCGCTTGCGTATGCAAATATACATGTTACTTTCCCTTTGCAGAGTCAGTCTGTTAAGACCCAAATAGCCTCACTCGTGCCTAGTCATCGGCCGAAGAGACGGGTTATATCGCCCCTAGACACTAAATGTAATATATTATATTTGTCACCACATTAGACAAAAAAAACATATCAATCAATTGCATACTCTATTGCTTGCCTTCGTCGGCACTTGGTGGAATTCCATTGGATATTATATGTATCATAGATACACACTTGTACTTTTCCACAAAAAATGAAAAAATACGAGGGTCTGTTTATAATAAACATAGTATTGGTCAATCGCCCCCCCCCTGCCACAAACGGTCGCCGTTTCTAAGTCGAGCTAGTCAGGCCAAGACCGTCACGACAACATATTTTCGGCAACCAACTCCGAGCACCTGAAGATGATAATTGATGACATTGTATTTTTAGGTAGATTTAGAAAGATAGTAAACTAAGTAAAATTAAATTAATTAACTTTAATAAATTACAAATTTATTAAAACTAAGATTTATATTATTTTAAGTCGAATAGTATTTTGTTAACATTAAATTTTATTAAAGTAGGTACAAAGAACCATATTGTAAAGTGTAAGCTAGCTTTTTAGCAGCAAAACAAAAGTTTTTGCAAATTTTTAATGATAGTGTTTAAATACGTATTATTAAGTAGGTATATAGGTTCGTCTATTGATTAAATATAGGTAGGTATATGCCACTTAAAGTGCAATACCTATCTGTTTATATATTATGAATGACTAGAAACAGTGAGACACAAAGAGGCTACGGATGAGTAATGCTGTTCTGATTTCGAGTGGCTGAGCCGGCGGTCGCTGTGATCGATACAAATGGTGGGCCGTTATCGGCGCATCTCCCGGCGGCTCGCCGTGCACCCTGCCTCCAAATCGGGCCTAAGAAAGAAGGAACTGACCTTTGATCATTTACTATCTAAATTGAGTCTCAGTCTGTAATAGCTACTTTTTGACAGGCTAACTGACACAAACGCGTAACTATATAGTATTATACATGCGCAGTCTATCGCATATGCGCATGTGCAATGTCAGTTATTGTGCTGTGGAATCTGAAACCTGTATACGCGTTTTTTGTGCATTATCTGGGAGAAACTAAGATATTCGAAACAGATTACACGCCAACATCTGGCGTGTATTTTTATAGGCCATATCGGCCGTCATACACAGTATTTAGGAGTATACTTTATCTAAAGAACTATATACGCAGCATGTAGGTATACACATCTATAATACACACTTGATTCACCGTCTCGCTAGCCGAGTTCGATTCCTGACGGGGGCGGGCATTTGGATGATGAACATAGACGGTCGCCTGTCTGGGCCTGGGTGAAGGCATATTAAATTAATTCTGATATTTATATATATATTTCTATGTATAATATCGTTAACTAACACCTGACATACCACAACCAAAAAAATTGCTTACTTTGGGGTTAGATCAATATGTGTGATTTATCCAGGGATTCGATTCCCAGGTCAGGCAACTTGTTCTCTATGAGTTTTTTTCAGCTTTTCTGAAATCTTTTCTGAAAATCGGTTATTTCAGCCACGTGAGGGCACACCAACGAAGCTCTCAGTAGTCGGACTCCAGCCACCGTGACCGAATACGGTCGGGGGATTATTATTATGCCCGAATGGCAACGGACTTGCCAGCGTGGGTGCATTTCGAGGTTATACAGGCGAGACGATATTTTTGGGACATTTATTTACATATTGTTTTGAAGAGTTAAATTCCAAATAAATGAATGAACGTTTGTATTAAAAATAGTTTTCAAATGAGCATATATTTATAACTAACATGATCACAGGCGGTTCAAAGCGGAGACGGAACAATGCCCAATTAATCGTTGTAAACATGTAAATCCACATGTTTACTACGACTAATAGGGAATTGAGCGAAAGACGTAGCGGTCACTACGGGCCCGAACTCGCAAGGGTGCCATGGATACCTCCTATAGATACTAATATGAGGGCAGCGTGTAGTGATTGCCCACTTGCCGTCTGTCACGGCATGGGACCTAATATCGTCGGCTAATCGTGGGTGCATACTAGTATGTATATACTACCTCTGCCTACTCTTTCGAGGATATATGGGTGTGGTGGTTGATAATGAAGTTATATGTTATATGTAATTACAAACTTTAATCATGAATTATTATATTTAACGTTGAAAACTGCATTACGATCCATTAAAAAGTTTAAAAGATCAAAGCAAACAGACAGTGGAAAATACGGGGTTTTAGTCAACTGAGGCCGCTCCAAAGTCAAATAATTAATTCTAAATAATTAATTTTATTATTTTTGTTTTGTCGACAGATCCCACTTAAAAAAAGATAATAATGAAGTGCGTTATTTGAAATATATGTACAATCATGAACAAAACTCTTTGGGATAAAAAATAACGCACCATGGCTTGGTTATATTAATATATTAAAAGAATAAAAACATCTGAAACAATAAAAAATCATCGTTTAAATTCAATTCCATTTCCATTTAGGACTCCACCGGTCTACGGACTCCACCGGGTTACGGTGATTCTGCCAATGTCAGAGTTGAAAAAGGCACGGTATAAACTAGTTATTGCCTTGTAAATGATACTTTCTTGTAAATGTATGGCGTCGAGCCACTGACAGGTCACTGGCTCGTCGCCGTCCGGACACTCCAACAAATCATCGTTGTTTGAGGATTTTTTTTAAACTGTGTGAAGGAAGTGAGAATCATAGTCGTTTGATTTAAAATACTAGAAGTTAAAACTAAACAATATTACTATCACCCTTCATTGATATTACCGTACACAATACGGTAAAATTAAATAACTAAAATTCCAAATAAAAATCAATAAATAAAACCAAAGAATCTACAAAACAATCTCTTGATTAATGTCACTTCTAACTGTACCACGTATAACAAAACAATGGTAAAGTATCTATAGCTCAGTCTGTTGATTAATTTCACTTAGAACTAGTCAAAATCACAGCCGTTTGAATAAAAATCATGAATAAAAAAATAAAACAAAAATATCTAAAAATCAATCTTGATTAATTTTACTTAGAACCAGTCAATACAGCCGTTAGATTAAAAATCACCTATAACAAAACAAAACTAAAGAATCTAAAATCAGTCTTTTGATAAAAAACTAAAGAATCTAAAATCAGCCTTTTGATAATTGTAAATGACCAATGACGATAACTAATACGCCATCCCAATTATAGACCTATGAAAATAATCATCACAATTTAGACAAACTATAAACGGATATATTCACTGAAATCACAAATTAATAAATATTTACTATTCACAAAAAATATATGTCCTACGAACTGATATTTTTAACACAAAATACATTATAAATATATACAGGACCATTTTAACACCTTTAATACAAAGGGCAATGCACGTCTAAATGTTACTAGAAAGATGCACTAAACCTTTCTAGTTTGACTTAATGCAGGCGGTGGCGCTCGCACAATCCGATGAGTTGACCCTTAACTGCTCTAGACACGCGCGCATAACATTTATATGATGTAGAGTAGAAAAGTTATTTTCAAATATAATGTCAAACACTTTTTTTCCTTGTCTATATAAATCATAAAATGTATCAATGGGATCAGTTGCCCGATTCAAACCATTCATTAGGTAAACTGATCCCGCGGGATGAATTTGAGCGGCCTCAGTTGACTAAAGCCCCGAAAATACTTCATTGTGTAGTATGTAAAGGTAATGTAGGTACTGTGAGTGGGTGAACATGAAACGTAGTTTAATGTCGCCGGTATCTCGTGTATTCACATGTTTATTTATTATATTCATTGCCGTCGCACCAGAGTGCTTCTGTCTCGCCGCTCAGCACCACTGCGCGTCACTGGCGCAGAAGGTAGAGGTGGCTAGTAGTGCTATATGTATAGATATGGTTGGAAAAATCGTTTTTCAATTGTAATTAGTATGCAGATCAGTTGCGAAATTTGAAATAAAAATGCCCAAGTACGAGTCGGACTCGCGCACCGCGGATTCCGTACAATTATTAAAAAAGTGATGTAGGTAACAAAAAAATTAAGGTTTTTGGAATTTTTCATTTACATGTGCTATAAAACATAGCTTCGTGCCAAATTAGAATATTCTACAATCGGTTATGTTTTTCAAGCGTAACCTTCGCTTTAAGGAATTAAAACACGGTTAAGAACGAAAAAGACCACCCAGTAGCACCCGTCGAATTTATCGTTCTTATTCATTTTATCGATTACGTCGATTGTAATGTCCTTTTTGTACCCACAGCGCCTTGGTGTAGTAGTCTAGCACAACAGCCCGGTACGCTGGAGACGTGGGTTCAATTCCCACAGGCGCCGTAAAATTTTTCGTTCTTAACCGTGTTTTAAAGTCAACATTGTCTATAGCTCTGCCGGTTGAATTTCACAACACAAACCTTTAAATATCAAATTAAATTGTTTTCTTTATGTATTTAGTTTGACCTCTCAATGTTTCATGCAACTGAAACTAAAAAGCTACGAAAAAAAATATGCGAACGAATTAATAATTGCCTTTTGAAGTCTGTTGAAAATTCCCAATTAATTTTGTATTAGTATTGAGCAGAAAATTTATCTGTAGCATTTTATAAAAGACTAGCTGACAACTTCGTCCGCGTGGGTGTTTGAAAGCATTTTATGAATTTTGTTTTTTTGCACGGATCCTAATACTTTTTCGTAAACAAAACTAACATTTGTTATCCGCTATAACATCAGCTATTCTGCCAGTGAAAGTCCCGTCAAAAACTGTCCAGCCGTTCTAGAAACAGACAGACAATCAAACAGGCAAAACATGTTATATCGCGACCGAAATTACGATATAGCAATGTGAATACAGTGCAAGTCTACGTTTGTGTGCACCTGCACGCCTAAAAGCGCGAGCGCACGCGCGCGCGCTTTTTTTTGTATATAAACGTATATATTTAACAGTAACTTAGCAAAATCTGTACATGCAATATTATTTTAAAACAATGATTGTTACGTATTGTATACACTATACAGGATAGAGAACCCAACGCAATGGTTACATTTTTTGTCTGTTTGTCTGTAGGCATTTCATGCAAAATCTACTAAATGGATTTATACCAAATGTTTTATAGTATTAGCTTTTAGCCCGGCTCAACATTTAGGATACTTTTTATTCCGGGAAAATCCTTTTTTTCCATCATACATTGCGAAAAGGGCACATTGAGTAGTAGCCAGTTTAAGCTGGTCTGTCATCGCACTGGGAACAAGTAATATACTAGGTCAGATTAAACTGGTAGTTTTTTTAAGGTGACCAACGCGGACAAACTTGCGGACAATAGCTAGTTTTGGTATATTTACCGTGTATTCATACATTATGCATTTAGCAAAAAGAGGCGATTTAATATTACAAACAGACACTCCAATTTTATTTATGTGTATAGATTGATTTAAAACAAAATGTAATTTGCCCGGTCGCATTGATGGAAAAAAATGGGACGAAGATTCAATTTCCGATGTAGCGAGTCTAAATTGCGGAATGGAAAAAATTGAAGCTATCAAACGACTTTATAGAGGAACTCTCGGTCCACCTTGCTATAAATACTTGAAAGGTTGGATTTTTTATTGATACAATTTTATCGTTTTCAATATCTCAACTTTTATTACACTCAAGTTTCTTAAAGTACCTTTCTTTATTAATTTCTGAAAGAACGCACCAAATATTAAATGATCTTGAACGTTTTAAATATTTACATTCTTTTACTTTCATCATGCTATACAAATTGCTTTGCGTACAAAATTTTCAATATTTTAAAAGTAAAAACCTTATTATCCTGTTTGTTCAAAGCATTATTGAATAATTAAAACTTACCTTAATTGAATTTTCTTTGTGGTGTTTTCTTCGTTATGGGTTTTTTAGACGCTAGGACGTACTAGTAAATATATAAACATAATTTACTACACACACACGCATAACACACGCACGCACGCACGCACGCACGGACGTTCGCACGCTCGCACGCGTGCGTGTCCTTCACGCGCGCGCGTGTTATCGCGTTTTTAGGCATGCAGGTGCACACAATCGTAGACTTGCACTGCATTCACACTGATAGATCGTAATTTCGGTCGCGATACAAGCTGAGAGGGTCCATTTGTAAATGCGCCAAAGCATACACGGCAGAGGTCTTTTCATGTTGTCATTATTAATATTATTATGCTATTGTCTCTTTTCTAAGGTTTAACTTCACTGATTTTTAGGGTAGGTAATTATAAGTTCATTAAAAATCAATTGAAATATGGTAGTTTTGTATGAAAAAAATAATAATATTAATCTTTTTATGTTTGTATATCTTTGAGTTTTGAAACGTAATTAATATTTCTATTTCTGTTTCTGCTTCTGCTTCTGTTTCTGCTTCTGCTTCTGCTTCTGCTTCTGCTTCTGCTTCTGCTTCTGCTTCTGCTTCTGCTTCTGCTTCTGCTTCTGCATCTGCTTCTGCTTCTGCTTCTGTTTGTGTTTAAACTGGCTTTTACTGAATGTACCCTTTTTATAGTTGGTATTGGAAACGAAAGACTTTTCCGCACTAAAAGGTACCCTAAATGATGACTTGGGGCATAAGTTATAACTATACAACATTTGGTAAAAATCCATTCAGTAAAGTATGCGTGAAACACGAACAAACAGACAAAAGTTTTAATAAACCTCGTTTTGAGTTCTGTATCCTATATACAATACCTAGAAGTCATTGTTTTAAAAAAAATATTCAGTAGATGGTAGAGCTGTGCAACGGCTCGCCCGGATAGAATATTACCACCGCCTTACCTAGAATAATCTGAAAAATATTTTAAAAAAAGGTGCCCGACCGAACGGGCGATAGCCGTACCGTTACACCACAGAGGAGATTTCAATAAATTAGTCATATAATCCGATCAAAATGATCGCGTATGTCTTTTTGAAGTCGATATATATCGAACAGACTTACGCGATCATTTTGATCGGATTATATGACTAATTTATTGAAATATAAACACTACTATCACTAATGAAATTGTGTCGGCTTACAATCTGATTACTCGTATACGCGATCCAATCTCACTCAATTTAAATTTTAAAACGATTGAATTTTTCCCCACATATAATACTCTTTGCTTGGCAAATTGGAAAATTGCATCATGTGAAATATGCATGTATCAATATCCTCGCCATCGATTATATTTTTACCAAACTAGCTGTTACTTGCAATTTTGTGCGGAATCATTAAAGAGATTTCATGTTTTTTTTGCGCGGAACCCTAATTTTCTTTCTAAAATCAAATAGCTTATGTTACTCCCTGTAACTTAAGATATCTATAGATTTTTAGGGTTCCATACCTCCTAAAAAGGGATCCTATTACCTACTAAGACTCCGCTATCTATCTGTCAATCCGTCTGTATGTCAGCAGGCTGTATCTCATAAACCGTGATGAAAGCTGAAATTTTTACAAATTATTTATGTCCATTGCCGCTATAACAATAAAAAATTAAAATATTAAGGTGTGTCTCCATACCCAAAATAAATACCTAATCTAATACATATAAAAACAAACAAAATCATAAATAATCCATGCATTTAAGTATACGTACAACAAACGCGATTTTCTATTATAGATGATGGTACGGCTTTTTTTATATAATATGCAAACAAACAGTCGGATTCCCTGCAATTTTGCGAAAATTCCTTGCCTTTAGACACTAAAGGTGCTTGCCAACATCAGATCGGGATTTTAGGCCTCGTAGAAAATAAGTTTATCGGCTACCTCAGCCTCTCAAAGTTCTGGTAGTTTTTTGCAAGCGAAGAAAAAACGTGAACGAAGTGAAGGGCAACACCTAGCTTGTCAATAAAAAGATATGATTTATTAACCCATAGCTTTCACGAATCACAGTAAATTATCAACTTTACTAAACTGCTAGTAAAATAACTGAACCAAAAGTCCCCACGAAATCGAAATCCCTTTTAACATTCAGAATCCCATTAAAACTTTTGTAATTTTAGTCGAAAATGGTAATTTAAATATAATATTAATTATATAGTTATTGACTAGCTGTAGCCTGTCAATTTGTCTGCGTTGGCCTTTTTTATATAATATTGGAAGGCAAACAAGAAGACGGATTTCCTGATTGCAAAAAATTCACACTGCCTATGCCAAAAAATGTGGTAATGGTGCGTTATCAACCTGAGGCCGGGATGTTAGACCTCATGCAAAAGTAAGCTAACCCTCCTACCTAGAACTCGTCAAAGGCAAGCACTGACATTATGGCGACAGAAATAGGTAAGGTGGTGTTATCATTTTACCCGGGCAAGCCGCTGCCAAGCTCTATCACCTAGTATAATTAATGAATGTGTGTGTGTAATCAGTATCTCAGAAAGGGCTCCAACGATTTTCATGAAAGTTACAGATTAGGCGGTTTTCGGCTCAAAAAGAAGTTTTAAGAAACAATGTATCAGCGCCATCTAAACCGATGAGGGCAAAGCTGGGTAGAATAGTAAA
>DVZN01000824.1:0-11581 GCA_018237365.1 Caria ino melicerta
ATAGCCCTGAAGATGCTGTAAAAGTGAAACCGGTTGGCTTAAAATAAACAATAAAAGTTATTTGTGGATAAAGTACAGGTGTGTGTCTTTGTTTATATATAAATTAAGATAGGTTCACATCAGTAGGTAGATATTTTTCTTGGTAGCAAAAAAGTGTAACGTGAGTGACGTAGTGTTGGACGCCCTCCGGCCAGATGGACCGACGATTTAAAAAGGGCAGCTGGTAGTGACTGGATGTTGAAAGCGGGAGATCGTATCCTGTGGCATACTTTGGGGGAGGACTACGTCCAGCAGTGGACTGCAATAGGCTGATGTGTGTATGTATGTATGAGTGACGTGAGTCGTGACTGTATCTGATCCATGTTCCCAAAACAGTTGTAAATCTGGTTTATTGGTTTTCCTTGTTTTAAAAGTAAAATTTTCTCAGCAGTATGTAGGTTTTCATTGCATATCGGCTGTTATCGTGATACATACTTTAAACTAAATCGCTCGTGTATTACAATCCGAGGGTGGTGTCATGAGTCTCCGAAACCGGCGTGTATGCATGTAAAGATTAATGAATGTGGAGGAAGCCTAGGCAAGTATGTAGGAGTCGGGACACTTGGCGCTCGATACTCTCTGCCTACCACCGTAATGAACTTGGAGTGAAGATATGGATGTATGTTTACTTTGAAGCATTATTATTTGACCTATAAGTGTATGATCCAAATTCCCCACAACAGTTACATAACATCTGGTTTACTGTTTTTCCTTTTTCTAAAAGTAGACTTTTCTCTGTAGTTTATCAACGTTGTATAAAACTAAATGCTTATCGCGGTTTTCCCCCGCACGTTCACCGCATCTGGCGTCTTGATACTTTGAAGCAGTAATTTTCGACCTTTAAGTGTCTGATCCAAATTCCCCACCACAGTTACATATCTGGTTTATTGTTTTACCTTATTTTAAAAGATGTCTTTTTTTATTAATTTGCAAATAATATGCGTGTATATGTTTACATAGTATAAAATAAAGCCGCTTCGCGTGTGTCTGTCCCTGTGTATGGTCATTAAAATTACGCAACGGATTTGGATGCCGTTTTTTAATAGATACAGTGATAAAGAGAAAGTTTTATATATATACGATACATGTATAAAATATGTTTCTCTAAACACTGAAAATTTTAGAGATTTCTAATGTGATGTTTTTGTAGTATTTTTACATAGTATTTGTAGTAGTTTTACACATTTGCGAAGCCGGGGCGGGTCGCTAGTATTATATGATATGCTTATTGTTATCCCCCACACATTCTCCGCATCTGGGGTCTTATCGTGACACCTTAAAGCAGTATTATATCTATGCTACAAATCGATGAGGACAGAGTAATGAAAGGAACTACCTTATTACGTACGCAATGAAGTTGTTTTACATAGACAGTTAGCACTATTTAATTTAATTTATTTTTATTTACTTCAGGAAACAAAGTTCTATTTAATATATTAACAATTTAAATAACAAAAAAAAAAGAATTTATTTTTAAGTAATATCACTTTAATTTATTTATTCTTTATTGTACAATTTTAAACATACCAAAAAAATTAAAGTAAAGAAAAAAAAACAAGAAAAAAGTACAAAAGATGGTGTTATCGCTCGAAGCGATTTCTGCCAGACAACCAAGAGAGACAGGAAATTTGACATAAACAGTAAGTACACAAAACTTTTTAAATTACCTATGGAAATTATGGAAAATCTTTTAAATCAAATAACAAGAATAAAAATACATGCAAAAATACCAATACATAAATACTAATACATACATAAATAACTACTTAAGTAAATACTTTAGTAAGGCACCTGGTGATTATAGCACAAAACCCATAGCCTACCTTTAGTATTGATCTTTGTAGAGAGTTGTTAAGATTAGAACATTCATAAAATAATTTAAAAGCAATGACGTTCCTCCAAACATTTAGGATACATTGGTAACACTTCTTTCTTTTTTGAAACCCATCTTAAAAACAAACTATCTCTTAGTGTTGCTAAAACGATCTTATGAAACCTCAAATTTTAAGGTTTGTCTACGCCAATCCTTATAATTACATAAACTAACAACTTATAATAAGTTTTAAAATTTGCCTAAATACAGCCATCACTATAATTACCGTACAGACTTAAAATACGAAATATCATCTCAATACGTACGTGTCTCGTGTGTAACGCGTATCTCGGTGTTCTGATTATTATTGCCTCGCATTTGTCATGAAAATTAAGATAGATCGCTCCATGTGCAAAGACAAATTAATTGAGAACAATCTCCATTTAAAAAAAAGGCGTTTAAAAAGCCATATTGTTTTCAGTGAATTGAATTCTGGAATGAGTTTGTTTCGCCTATTCTTGTCCTGACTGCCTATTAGCTAATATATTTTTTATAATAATGCTTATATCGTCGCGCCCATATATCCTCGAAAGGGTAGCCAGAGGTACAAGTATGCACCCACGATTAGCCGGCGATAGTTTAATATATGTTAATATTTTTAATTTCTTTTGTTGTTAAAATGATATATGGAATCCTTGCCCTCTGCAGTCATCATTAATCGTTACCTCATAACAACTTACATAAACAAACACGTCGTCTAAATACGTACGTCTCGAATGTAGCGCATAGCCCGGCATTGTGTTACCCCTCATTTGTTATGAGAATTGAGATAGATTGCTTCCATGTGCTTACCTGGGCGCTAATGTCAAGGTCCAAGTTTACATCTGAACTGTTTGTAATATCATGATACAGTCGTATTGTGTTCATTAGCTAAGTTGGTTTTACAAGAAGCATGTCCTATACTACTTTTTACAAATATCGTCACGCCTATATATCCGCGAAAGTGTGGCAAGTCGGTCGCCAATCGGGTACAAATCCAATTCTAGGCAACGTTATATTTTTAGGAAACTGAAAAAATTCACGTATAGAACAAGTTGCCTGACACAAGAATCGAACCCATTTATATCTCAGATCGCCGCGATCTGTCGATCGAAGGTTCGATATTGGAATTGGCCGTTAGTAAATACCCCGATTACGGTACCCTACAAAACTCGAAAAGCGTACAAAATCGCAGAACATACATAGGGTTGATTCAGATACCCCAAGGGGTGTCCTATCTCTGGAATTCCGCTTGACACTACTCTTTGGGACAACCTGTATAAGAAAAATAGTAATTATCACAACAATCAACGAATTCTCCTGTAAGTAATCCCCAGGCGTTATTTCCAGCTGTTACGTGAAATGCGACAAATTTCTTTATTTCGTGCTCACTTAGTTTGTCATTACATTCATTATTTCAATTTATTGGGGCAATTATTTCATCGACTAAAGTAAATATCACATTGTACCGTTATAACCCTACATTTGTTACCTATGTGGCTTGAGATGAATAGCGTAATTTATTCTCATAGACGCCAAGGTGTCGGTGTTCGACTTTGACGCTAGAGGACCTGGGTTCAATTCCTGTGTCGGGCAACTTGTTCTCTGTAAGTTTTTTTCAGTTTGAGAACCCAGTGACATAATTAGTTATCAGAAATCATTTATGAAACAGCCATATATATTATCGTGACGATTACAAATTAGGCATGAAAAACGCGGAGTGGAGTAGTATATCAGACATTTGTTCAGTCGATGCAGAGATATTTGCAAATGGTAGTTTGTGTGTGCATGTGTGTAGGCGCGCGATTGTGGGTGTGCATATGTGTGTTAAATTATGCACGTGCGTGGACGTGAGAGTTCGGGTGCGAATATGTGCGGGCGTAAATACGCGCGTGCACGCGTTGTGCCCGCGTGCGTATGTGTATATGTTTGCTACTTTTACACTCTCAATGGTTGGCCAGTTTGGGTCACAGACGAACTATTGTGCGATTCCAAAGACATTTTTATATCATACAACACCTTTATGAAACCAGCTACCCAAAGCGATATTTCCAAATGGATACGACTTGGGGAGCTTCAAGAAAAGACCGTACTCATTCCTAAAAGGTCGGCGGCGCACCTATGAGACCTCTGGTGTTGCAGATGTTCGTGGGCGGCGGTGATCTTACCATTAGGTGACCCACCTGCCCGTTTGCCTCCTCTTTTGTAAAAAAAAACCTTTCTGTGGGAAGCGTGTAGTTACAGTCTACAAATTGATTTTGACATCTAGATTGATGTGAGGCTACTTTTATACCGCAGTAAGTATCCAGGGTGGAAATTTAATTCCGCGGGCGTAGCCGCGCGCAATAGCTAGTATATAGAAAGCGTGTAGTTGTACTAACCCGCAATTGCTATGGGAATTGAGATAAATAGCTTCACGTGCCTCCCTAGGCATAGATGTCAAGGTTAGTAGTCCATTTGGCACTTGACCAGGCTCATTGTTGTTCCTCCTGATATAACGTTTGATAACAATTGAACACAATCAGATAACGTGTACGAAGTGTTTTTCACGTGTACTAAGGTGTTTTGTCATTGTTTCATCAGCTATTGATATTAAGACGTTGGTTTTGCTATAAACTAACTGACCCGGCGAACTTTCTCTCGTCCTCGTCGATTGGATGTTTTTTTTCAAAGAATAGGTCGACATTTCTCCTGATGTTAAATGACGATGCGGTGATGATCAAGCCTACCTAGATACAGCCTATTCACTCTGGCCTTAAAGATAGCTAGATTATATTGTTCCGGGAATACACTCGCAGGCAACGAATTCCTCTCCTTGGCCGTTCGCATTAGAAAAGACGAACTACATCGCTTCTTGCGGATAGGTGGTATGTCAACCACAGAAAGGGAACGACCGCCCACGTATTGTGTCCCGGTGGTGGAAAGGGGCTGGTTAAATTAGGTCGTGTAATTCCTTCACACATTCACCGAAATGTATTCTATAAAAGATTTAATATAAAAGGGTTCGATTTACCCCATTGTATAAATGAGCCTCTAAAAATAAGACATCCAAAAATATTTCAGGTTGAAAAATATATGAGTGGGGCGTAAAGTTAAAATGACGATACATTTACGATAATGTGTGGCTGTTTGGTCGCGATGGCAGTCCGTCTAAGGGACTATAGTGGTGTCCCTCGATATTTGCAAAATATCGGGTATAAGATTTTTATGGAATGGCCTCACTGTGTTGGGAAATTTGGATACATCGTAAATTCGGGCTTGGATATACACTATATTTTATGTGCCTTAGGGCTTATGATCAATATATATAGTATATTGAAAATATGTACACTTATCAAACCGACAAAAAACGGAGGAGGTTGGCATTACGACCGTATATTAAAAAAACCGGATCAAAGGCCGTTGCGTAGTTATAAAGATCTAAGCATACGAGACAGACAGACCCGAAGTGACCTTATTTTATACTATGTAGTGATAAAAACGCATGCAAAGACGCGAACAACAGCCAGTAAATAAATAAATAATAATTATTATTTACACCAGAACTTAACGATTGCATTCATTGTGTAGCTTCTAAAAAAAAGTATCTGGATGACCGAACTTTGCTGGGTATTTTTTTCATTTTCATTTGATGGAAAATTTTTATTGATATTGATTAAAAAACTTTAATTTTGGCGCCATCTCTTCATTGCTATGTAAACTATATTAACGCTATGAAGTTTGCACGTAAACGGACAGACCTACTAAGATCGATTTTTAGCCCCGAAAAACCCTTATATTGAAAAAAAATCTCATCCAAATCTCATTATAAAGAAATCAATATACAATCCCTGCTCATTTAATAGTATAGGATAAGATTAAAATGATCTAACTCAAAAAATACTCTTTTTGCTGTTACACAAAATAAAAATAAAACATTATTTATTTATAAATAAAAGTATATACTTACTGTTTGGCTTTAATACTATTTCTAAAGTGTCACTCCCATAGTCATTGGACACATTGCACTTGTAGACACCAAAGTGTTTCGATTGACTTTCACGGATAATCAGAGTTGAATTCACTATTCCTGCAGGTAATAGGTCTTCGAGAAAAGCGTAATCCTAGAACAAAACAGAGGTTATTTAATGTACTGAATCGCTTTTTGTATAACAATTGAACAAGAAGATATGCCCGTTGAGTTTTTCTAAGTCTGTGGCCGCATTTCCGATCCAGTGGTAACTTTCAAAATATGTTGATGCCTCGTAATCACCGATTACTTGGTCCACATGAATCTTTTTAGAATTCATACTTTCCATCATCAGCACTTGGTGGAACTCTATTATATATTCACTTTTTAACGAACTACACTTGTACTTTTCACCAATATTCTTTATTACACATTAGCCAACCGGTTTCATTTTTTACAGCATTATCAGGGCTTTACAAATTTTTAGTTAAAATATTGTGTAAAAGTACAAGTGTAGTTTGTTAAAAAGTGACTTGCACTGTTTCACTAATTTAATTTTAATTTATTTAAAAAAAAAGTACCTTCACGCCCATTATCCCCGAAGGGGTAGGCAGAGGTGTGCTAGTATATCCACGACTCGTAAGTCCGGTAGATATACTAGAACACCCATGATTAGCCAAGGTACTAGGGCCCATGATGTGATAGGTGGCAAGCCTATCGGCACTTCTGGCACATTCCGACTTGGAAAATGTTGAAAAATACTTTTGATACCTGCTTCCTCCCCTGTATTACAATATAGGGCTGTGAAACCTGGGCTTTAACTAAACAGCAAATAGAACTTGCAAGATGTGTAAGAGCCGTGGAGAGGAGCATGCTTGTAATAAAATTGAAGGATAACGTCAGGAATATAGACATTTACCTAAGATGAAAATTACAGACATTAAGTATAGCACATATTGACCAACTCAAATGGCGATGGACTGGACTTATGCACAGAAGTCAAGAAGAAAAATGCAGCAAGAGGGTAACAGTCTGGTACCCTAGAGATGGGTCTAAAAACCGAGGTTGCAAAGCGAGAAGATGGGAGCACGAAATAAAACTGACATTAGGATCCCTTTGGTTTAAAGTGACAGCTGATAGAAAGCAGTTGTAGGTTTTGCCGTAAGACACACCAAGCAGAGGAATATATTACAAGTGTAATAAAAAAACATATAGAATGGTATCTGCACAAACTTTCTGATTCGGAAATATAGGATATTATTATTATCATCTCTTTATTTACATTTTTTCTTATTTTCAATGTTTATACTGTTAACATTATATATAAAAACATTAAAAATATAAATATAAGAAATAGGTATATCCACCACTGGAAATACAATGATTAGACCGTCAGTGGTCAGGGAGGCAGAGTGAAAACCTCCGCACAATGCGTGCAGTCCCCAAAATAGCTGCCTTTTGTATCTGGCTCTTGACCCAAGTGTGTAAAGAGAGTCTCCTAAGATGTTGGTCGAGACTCTTCGCTATTAGACCATTTATGGATACGATTATCTGTACAATTATTGCCGAATCAACATCCAACATGTCAGTGATCTCATGAGCTAAGTCTGTGTATTTTGACAATTTGACTGTTTCAGATTAACATCATAAAGGATGGTGATATCGACAAGAAGTGCCCGACGCTCTAACCCGTCTACTAACACGATTACTACTACTACTTATTATTATAATCTATATTAATATTTGTTGTAATTATTTATTTGTTTGTAACACTTTTATCATCTTTCATCAATTTTTAAAACAGCCCAAATAAATGAAATTCACTCTATTACAACCGGTAAAGTACTATTTATAAAAACCAGAGATTGAAGCAGCGGACTGCAATAGACCAATGATGATATGACTCTATTACAATAGTAATAAGTATAGTATTCATCACAATAAAAATGGCCACTACACTTGTACTTGTTGCACTTTATTATTATTGTTATTATATTATAATATAACCACATTGTGATCACATTGTTTCATAGTGATGGTAAGCAGTATCAAATGAATTTATTTATTGTGTTCAATATTCATACTTCATTAGAAGTACCACTATTAAGTGGCTTCACACATGGCTATTTATATTTGTGATAACATTTTTGCTGTGTTTGCCAAAATATTGGCTGTATTGACAAACAAGCAATACAACTGGCTATACATGGAGCCAAATACAAAAATTAAAGATATTTGATACCACAAAGTTAATTTTCTGTAAAAAATGGATATTGCACTTACAGCTGGATTTTATTGGTTTATATCATTTGATAAACTCCTAAAAGCTTTTTACAATTTCTTTGGCCTAGCATTTTGGGTTCTATACCTATAATGATCACATTTTAATGTTTGAATTTAATTTTTAATGTACTTTCAGTTATAAGCACATTCATCCATCTTGGTTGAACATTAGTGTGATTGTGTGAGCCGGCCATGTGTGGCCGGTATATTTGCGTATTTGCTTATTGCATATCACCTCCTTTAATGTGCCATGAAAAACTGACAGATGTTCAGAGAGCCATATTTGTTATTGGCTATATTTGTCAAATAGGCAATTACGGCAATATATTTTAGCAAATATACTCTCCACACATGGTAGTTATTTATCAAATACAGCAAATACGCAATTACTAATAGCCATGTGTGGTGTCACTATAAGTTATTAAACTAGTTTTAATTTTTTAGTTTTGCTTTAATGCCTTATTAAAGAATCACATTAATTATAACTTTCACTAGAAGTAAAAAATTCTCACTTATAAATATTTACACAACTGCTGCTCATGAAACATGTAAGTAATTTATATTAGGGTTGACTAATAATGATGACTAAATGTTTACTTTGTATAAAACAAAATTTCTTCCAGTAAAAATCTTTTTTTATAGCAGAACGAGGCAAATGAGCAAGTAAGTCACCTGATGGTCAGTGATCACTACTGCCCACGAGCAATTGCAACATCAGGGGCATCACAATTGTGTGGCCTACCTTTTAAAAAGCCTCCCCTAATGGGGAAGGAGAAGTGGGCCTTAGGGACTCTCACAAACCAAACGCAACACAGTAGCAAGTTCGACAGCAAAAATGATTTTGCCACAAACAATATCATTCACAATAATAAGTATTATTTCTTATTACTTTGATTCTAAACCACAATAACTATTATTTTAAGACTTAGACTTAATTTACCAACTACTCCATTGATTAGAGAAATTTTATTTAGCATGTTTCTAGGCTTTTTGAATTATATTTTTGTTAATTTCCACATGAAACGGGAGGCTGAAGATTAATTTCTAGTATTAAATTTTGAAATTGATTTTGTACTCATGATTAGGCACTTTTTGTCACTGTGCCCATAAGATAATGAAAGAAAAAAAAAATTCATACAAATGTGGCCCACCCTAGTGTATAGTTTTAGAACCCCTCACAAGTTTTAACAGTCATTGGCCCAAGCACCACTCGGTATAATACTTTGTCTTACCCAAAAGTCATTTTTGAGCTATAGAGCCAAGCCAGCAATCGGCTCTATCATTTAAAAAAAACCCTTACAAAACCCAAATCATTATGGAACAGAAAACTCATTTTTATTATTATATTTTCAATTATTATAAATAAAAGTGGCACACTAAAAATCATTATGGAACAGAAAACTCATTTTTATTATTATATTTTCAATTATTATAAATAAAAGTGGCACACTAAAATGAAGTTAAAACAAAACTGAAATAAATATTCATAAATTAAAATGATATAAAAATCCAATTGAGTCATCCTAGACACTAGAATTTCTTGTTTTGAATTTACATTGCTAATTTTGATTGTTGGTGTTCATGTTCTAGATGCCAAATAGGCTTCACTGGATTATTGTTTGCCTATGAATCATTGATTTGTTAAGATTAGACCTATTTTATTATGAAAACATCAACATCATGATGTGTGCTATAGTTGTCATCATATTTTTCAAGATTTTCTGCTATTTTTGTTATTCATTGCATTTTGGCGACTCGAAGAATACTTTTCGCTATTATTAAATTTATTGAGGGTGTGTAAAGGATTATAAGATGATGTTTTCTCTAATGAAATCAAGGTTTCTTAAATTGCCTATTATCTATTTACAATAAAGCAGGTAAACTTCAAGGCGTCTTAGAATACGCGTGTACGTACTTTCTACAATGGCAATGAACTATTTACTACAATCCTTGAGCCCAGAGGCCTTGAAGCACAAGCTTGACGAAACGTTCAAGGGCACAATTTCTATTACATGGAAGTTATCAAATAAAAACACTCCTTTTACCTCCAGGGTCCGAATCTCTTGCTGCGTCAATTCCGCACTGGTCGAGCATTGTGTCCTCAAACCCTCAAGTCTGTCGGCAGAAACGTCGATCATGGATTGAATGGTTTCTATCATCTGAATTGCATCACGAGCTCTCTTTATTTCGTACTCGCTCTCTGCATCCATTACAAATATCACAGCACTGTACACAATCCACTAATCACTACTTATACATAAAAAACTTCTTATTCATTGTAAAAATTGAATACGATTATACAAAACATTGCAGATGTATTGCCGATACAGCGGCCATATCCAAAGAAAATCTATATTTTTGTCTACGACATAATCTGTCATAGACAATATTATGACAGCTGTTATCGTGAGCTCTACTATGAAGTGAGCTGCGTATCTTTTGTAGTATAATGTCAAAACAAGTGTCAAATTATTAGTCTATGATCTTTATCGATGGAGTGCAGACGTTAGTAGTGAATTTTATTTCTATTAGTTCGCCTTCCATCGTTTTAATAATTTATGTATAATGTAATAAACTAGTTAGAAAAGAATCTTTTTTACTTTTACAATTGATTAGAGTGTGTGGATTTTTTTCTTAGAGTTTAGATGAAGAAAAATAAAATGTTTCGTATGAGTAAATTAGTGTTTCTGTTCTGCCTTGGAATGGAAGGTAAATGGCTGTATTAAAATTATCAGGAAATATGAGGATATCATATTCTTTGTGATTAATGCACATCATTTTTGGTAGCTTCACGAGTTCTGGCTGAAGAAGTGGAAATTCAGCAAGTCGCTGCAGACAAGGGAACAAACGTAACGTTACCTTGTGGCGAACTTGTGAAGTTACCATCTTCCAATGTCCTGTGGGTCTACAGAGGAAATCGCACTCATCACGAAGTACTAGTAAGTGTTTTAAATGCCTTTTAATACATATTAAATGCATGTTGTTTATTCATTCAAATCTACTGCATTTTTTTTTTGTATACAAACAATGTCCAATAGGAAGTTTTGTAAATATACTTTTGTGTAATAATTTAGTAAGATATGTTTTATAAAGTTAATATTAAAGTAGAGCTTTATATTAATAGATTTTGCGATTCATTACCTTTGTTTACATAACACATTGAACACGACAGAAAATATTTGGATAATGTTAGTAGAATTAATAATCGTTCATTTCTGTATTTTATTTCGATCACAGAGGCGAGAGCCTCTGTGGTCGAGTGGTGTCGATGTCCGGCTTTGACGCGAGAGGTCCCGTTTCGATTCCCGGGTCGGTCAACTTGTTATAAGTATGAGTTTTTACAGTTTTTCTGAAAAAACATAACATTGCCAGGGATTGTATTTGTGCGCGATTGGCGACGGACTTGCCACCCGTCACATCATGGGACCTAATATCGTTGGCTAATCATTGGTACATAC
>DVZN01000825.1:0-11575 GCA_018237365.1 Caria ino melicerta
TTTCCGCGGGAGCCAAGCCGTAGGTAATCGCTAATTCATAAAAATCTAGAGAACCAAACAGGAAGCATACTCTTTCAAACATCGAAAATACTTCCAAAATCAATCCATAAAATAATGGACATATGAGGTACTAAACATAAAAAAACCTAGTCGAATTGAGAACTTCCTACCTAAAAGGAATACCTTTTAGGTATGTGGATTGAAAAGGCTAACATCTCAGACCACTTTTGTTGCACCATAATAACACACCATTAATATTTGGTTTTAGACACCAGGGATTCTTGGTGTCTATAAGCGGCATATACTTTAACTAGGGAATACGTCTGCTGTTTGCCTTCTAGTATTTTAATCTTTAATAATTCAAACGTAGCAAAACTGCAAATATTATAACTTATATTCTTGAAATTTCTGTAGATCCTAATAAAAAGTATAGGCGCACTAATCACTATCATAGAAAAAAAATCGGTTCACTCGCGAAGTTCTGACGAATTTTTCAAAATACTAGCGACTTTAAAGATTTAGAATGTACTCTGTGCTAGCGACTTCACGTTTAGTCTCTGTGCGTTTAGTCGAACGCATAGATTAAGTAGTAATGCTACGCATGGCAACAATTTGCTGATATCTGTCATTATTTCTCAATGAAGGCACAGCGTTGAAAATTGAAATAAAATAAAAATCTCATTTTTTATGTAATTGTAAATCGGATTTAACATTGCAATTTATTAATACTTATCTACTGTGCTAGTTCTCGTGTTTTATATTAAATAAATATTTCTCGGTGTATAATTAGTTACAATGTCGCTATTCCGTAAGCCGAAAAAGATTCAGAGACGTGTGTTTTGTGCTGATGATGATGATGACGGGGATCCTGAGCCTCCACCACCTCCAATTATTAGCCAGAATAAAAAAGAAAACAAGCCCGTAAAAAGCACTCTGTTAAGTTTCGCTGACGAAGGTAAAGCTTCTTATTTGAGGTCAAACGTTTGTAACTTTGTCCAGTAACGTCGTTCTGGAGCAGTAATACCCAGTTAACGATAAATCAATTAATCATTGCGTATGTATCATCGAGATTACATTTACTAATATTTAGACAAGCTTGTGACATATTGTTATTAGTAAGAACAGAATTAAAGACAGCATCAATAATGCCAAAAAATGCAGGCTAAGTAATGTATGTAAATGGACCATCTATGAAAAATTATTGACCCTATTAATGTTAATTGTAGATATAGCTTCAAATAGCCTCAAAATAAGACTCACAGTCTCTGATATTGGATGTGAATTATAAGTTAATATATCAATCCTAATTTTAAAAAGAGTAAAGTTGTAAGTTTATAGGAAGTAATCTCTGAATCTACTAAACTATTAGTGGTAATCCTTTCATCACTAGAAAGCTACATTATTCTTGAGCAATATGGGGCAAAATCATATGCTGTCCGGCATTGTCAATTGTGAAATAAGTTAAGGTGTGTCATCTTAACCTTAATCTAGCAAAATAAGTTACCAAGAGATATCTATTCTCGAGCCAAACTCCGCAACAAATGTTTGTAAACAAACCAAATTATAGTTTTACACAATTATTGTATTAGTGACAAATTACTAATATTTCCTTATACTAACCTTTTTACTGTACTCATCACTTTGATATGTAACAAATATATTTATTGAAACTAAATCACTTGCACAACTTCTTTATTGTATATTTAGTGAAATCTATAAAACTGAAGTGTCTGTAATAATAAAATAACTTATTTTTACTAAATGCATATGTATATATACATGGTACATATACCAATATAATATTTTTATGATTTTTGTCTGTCTGTCTTTTTGTTCCGAGTAATCTTTGGACAGACTGGACTAATTTTGACAGGACTTTCTCTGGCAGATAGCTGGAGTTTACTGGGGGCAACTTAGCCAATCAGTCCCTTCAAAATCGGGCAAGCCATTCCAAAGGTTACTTGCAACAAACAGACAGACAAAGATCATAAAAAACATTGTTTTGGTATATATAAGGAATTAGTAAAAAGAAATTATTTAAATATTATAAACAGACACTCCAATTTCATTTCTGTGTATAGATAATCTGTGATGAAAGTAAATTCCACTCAAATTATTTATTAAACAAAGACAAAATGTATTTCAAAGTTTGTGTTGAAAAAATGTTGATAATATCTTCACATTATTTATTTTGGCTCTAGTGTAATGATTGAAATTGTAAACTTCATCACTGTCTTTTTTGCAATAATAAGATAATGCCTGAGTTTAATTATTGGGAAGTATGCAATATTAACCTTGTTATTACTAAACATAAATAAATTATATTAATTAAATGCCTGTTAAAAATAATATCATAAAGCTTATCTTTTATTCGTATTTATTTCTTAGTGTAAAATCAAACATGTTAAATTTATTAATATATTTGTTAGTATTATTAGCTTACACCATTATGTACTTTGTGCTTAGATCAATTCAAAGGTTTTAAAATATGCAAAATTACTTACATAAATACATAATTATATTCTTATATACAGCTATAAGATAGTGCGGTATCTGTATCTTCTGTTCTGTTTATATGTAGAGATCATGTCTTAAATTAGGAAACTCATCTACCAGTTTGCATTCTTATACCATAAAAAATTTTAAGTAAACATTTTTTTTACAGAAGAAGAAGTTGAGGTCTTTAAAGTGAAGAAATCGTCACAAAGCAAAAAGTTAGCTAAGCGTAGGGAAAAAGAAAAACGTCGTGGCCGAGACGGTGATAATAACAAATATGACAATAACATTGACGAGGTAATGGAGTGAAGAAGTAGTTCACAACTTGTATATCATGTTATACATGTTTAAATAATTTAGCTTATACGATACTAGCCATATTTCTTAGTTTTTTATAAAAGTTACGATAGTCCTACAAAACTTTTAGCAAAAAACATTACAATAAATCATATTTAATGTAATGGTATAGTTTGCATAGGAACAATTTAAACTCATCCCCAAATTTATTTGATATGTCAACTATCGCCCAGATAGGTAGTCAGACTTTTTTTTATGTGGCACAAATGGTAACATAGGCCTAATTTTATAAAAATTGCCTTACCAGTAGCAGCAAAGTTATAGGTGGCAGCCACCCGGTATTCAGGTGGTGCAATGCACGGGGCGGGACAATGAGACCGCACTTAGCCTGTGTGTAGGCTTTTGTGTTCCATAGCTCAGGGGGCTTTCTAACTTAAGTTTTGAAAAGATAAGGTAGCGGTTAAAGTAGTGTAAGTTTAACTTCTATACCCTATTCTTATTCCTATCTATAATTTTGAACGCCAATATAAGTTCAAGCAATGTGGAAAGGCCTTATTCTTTCTCTATGTACCAAGGCTCTTGTTCATATACACGTGGGCATAGTGGTCTACACTTATACTATAAAGAGGAATTTGATTTTTTGCATGTTTGTAGCTGATATCCAAAAACTACTAAACCAATTAGAAAAATTCTCTAAACTACATATCACCAAGTAATATAGGTTACATTTTAATTTGTATAATTCTCTGTAAAAAATATTATTAGTTGCACACAAGGTGTAAAAGATTATTTTTTGAGTTCGATTGGTTATTTATTAGTATCTGAAAGGCTCTCCTGATTATAACAGTGTAACGTGATACTCAATATTGGTTACTGCTATTGTTTAAACAATGAAAAATTAAAAATATTGCAAGACAAGAATTTTTGCAATTATTATTTTACTTGTTTGTTTTTTTAATATTTAAGTTTAATCATTTACTGATCAATGTAGAAATCTAAATGGCTTTTAACCTTGTTAAACGGAATTAATCACCACTAATCTTGTCAAAATAGTCTGTTAGTAATTATGAAAAATTCATTTGGTCTTCATACAACATAGTAAAGATTGATTTGTTCAAATTAAACGTATTGAATTCCAAAAGTTTATTTAAATAAATAATATATATTTTAAACAAGTACATGGTTTAAGGTTAGAAAGAAGCCCTTTCCTTGGCCTTTAGGGTCAACCAATATCCTATTTTTAATGACCCATTCAATTATTGAGAAAACTACTTATTTTCCTAATTTTTTTCTAACATTTTCAAAGTATAAATATGCTCTTTTGCTAATATATCTTTCATTAAGTTTGGAAAACTTATGCTTACCTTAATATTACATTCCAATAAACTTACCCTGCATAAATACATGTACGCATTCTAATACCCTTTATAATCATAGGACAAGGTGTCAGATGAAAAAGAAACAGAGAAACCAAAGAAGAAAGTGACTCTAGAGGGGCTGATTCTGTCAGGGCGCGAGGCCTTAGCCGCAGATGGTGCAGGGGACATATCAGAAGAGAGTGAGACAGAGGAAGAAAGTAGAGGGTTCCATCGGTACCGTGCGGAGTCGGTCCGAGCGGCCCTCGCCGTGGCTCCAGGCCACATTCCTGACGCCGCCCTCATCCACGCCGCACGCAAGACGCGACAGCAGGTATGAGAGGTGAGGGAGCAAAGATGGCCGTCACCGATGTTGAAACTCAGCTGCAAACCTAATTAAATCTATTTCAGGAAATAACAAAATAATTAAGACAAAAATTACTTGCACTGTTTTACTAAATTTATATGATTGAAGTATTTTAGTTTAATTAAATGTTATTAGTAAAACAGAAAGATGATATTTGTCTTAATTGCAAATGCAGTCCAGCAACGAGGGCAGAAAGTATATTATGTTAGATGACCAAGTGTTTATCTAAACAGCTTTAAATAAGCAATTCAGTATTAAAAGTAGCAATTTTTGAACATCATGAAAATATTTTGTTATCCCTGAAATTTAAATGATGTCTTCAAAACATGGCCCTTAAAGTGGTCGTACTTTCAAGACTCTCTTTAAAAACAAGTTCCCAAGATTCACATATTTTCCAATGCAAAATGTAAGTTAGGTACAGTCAATTTAATAAAATATTAATACTTACATTTTTTTTCTCTTATTCTAAACATTATTTTTTATGAAATGCGTTATGATGATTTAAATTACTTAATAAATCATATACAGGTACATTCTAATGTTTATATATAGGTACATTCTAATTAATCTAGTAATTAATATCTACATTCTAGTCAATATTTATTCTTGTTAATTACAGACATCAAACATTTGATTAAATTGTCAAATAAAAATTTCGTAAGTTCAATGTAGGCTAAGTTAAAATAAAAAGTGAGAATAGTGTAGGGAGAGTTTTTCAATACGCTTCTCTTTATAGGCTCGAGAACTTGGTGACTTCGTGCCAATACAATCGGAGCCGGCGCCAGGTTCGCGGCTGGCTCGCGATGATGACATGGAAGATGATGATGATGAAGAAGAGGGTAGGATCCAAGTGCGCGGCTTGGAGCTTCCGAGCGACAAACCCAAGCGTGAGTTTTTTTAATGGCTGATAGCTTAATATAATGACCCTGAACTCGCCTGATGGAAAGCATAGTGAATTACTATACTTATTATAAAACACCCATTCCCTGTGGTTTCACCTGCCTATTTATTGCTTCTGAGGCTTGTAGCGAGTCTTTAAATAATTCAAATAATCATTTAATAATTCCTGAGGATTGTTATTGGATACTGAATAAATAATAAAAATATTTAAAATTTGTTAGGTCCTGAGCTTATCACGTCTGAACAAACAAACTCATTCAGTTTTATAATATTGTATGTATTATTGTAAATAATATTTTCGTATTGAATTTTTTTTAGTTATTGATAATATCTTTTGCAAATATCATGTCAATTTCTTTTCTTTCCTTGCTATATTCAACCCCCCGTTATATTCAACCTTTCTTAATGCTTGAGGTTGACTGGTTTAGAATGCTATAAGGCATTAAGTTTAACCTTTGTACTTCTATGTGCATTATATTTAAATAAATAAATATAAGAGAGTGTTCAAATTTTTTTAAGCTAACAAAATTTAGATTAAAGGAAACCAGATTTATATTAGCATACATACACAACATCCATTAAACACATACACAATAATTGACATTCAATTGAATTATGACATTATTCTGTTATAGTAAGGCAATTTTTAATTTTTTATCGTACTACAAATTACATGTAGGTATTCCCATTACATCAACAAAAAGTCTACTTTATGAATTGGTAATTAGTTTATGTAGATGACAAGCATTAATTCAAACTTGTTTTGTCCGTCTTTGCTATGGCTTATAATATGGCTTAACCAAAGCTGGCCGTTCCCTAAAAGGAAACTAAGCAACTTTATAGGGAGCTCATACTTAAGGGGATCCCATGACATAACAAGCAATTCAATCACTGACCACATTAAACTATAGAACTTGGGATCTGCCCAGTGGTGTGATTAATTAATATATTAAATTAATATATTAAATAAATAAAATATGATTCACAGCTCCTCCCCCGTAGGTGATAGCGTGATAATATGTATCCTATATGTTGACCCGACCTGTTAGTAATGTTCATGCTAAATTTGAAGTAAATCCATGTTGTATTTTTTGAGCTTAGCCCGGAAATACATACAGACAAAAGATCTAAAAACTATATTTTTGGCTTAGACATCATTGTAAATCACGCCCCAAGTATTCTTTAAAAAAATATTCAATGTACAGTTTTGACTTTCCTACGATTTTATTATATGTATAGATGACCCTGGTTGAAAGACACAACCGAATTGAATGCCATCACATTTCTTGCAGCTTCCCACAGGAGTCAGTGTTGTGTCCACATTTTGTAACATTGTTAGTAATGTATACAACTAAAATATTGTTTTAATTGCAGGTGGCACAGCAACAGCTTCAGACGAAGAGATAAATAGCGAAGCAGAGGAATGGGAAGAGCAACAAATGCAGAAAGGAGTGCCTGCTATATCTGATATTACTGGTATGGGCCTTTTTTAACACAACAGACGTAAATACATATATGCATACATACATACATCAGCCTATAGCAGTCCACTTCTGAATGTAGGCCTCCCCCAGAGTTTACCATAGGGCATGATCTCCCGTGTTTACCATTCAGTCACTACCAGCTGCCTTCTTCAAGTCATTGGTCAATCTGGCCCGAGGAATTTAACACAAAAACCATTGCAATTATCTTTTGTAATGTCTAGATCAGTAATTTCTAAAGTGGGTCAAAAGGTCACCTGGACTCTCCGGGGTCCAAGGTGGAACAAAATGGGCGTCCACACTTAGATTTAACTAGCAGAAACCCGCGACTTAGAATCTTTTTGTGAATTTTTATTTTTTGTACAGAACCCTAATAAAAAAAAATAAAAGGAGCCTATGTTACTCCTTATTTCATCAGCTATCTGTCAATGAAAGTCCCGTCAAAATCTTTCCAGCCGTTTCAGAGATTAACTAGAACAAACACACAGACAGGCAGACAGACAAACAAATTGTAAAAAAAGTGATTTTAGTATATATACCAAAATAAAAGTAGAGTACCTTCACGCCTTTTATCCCGGAAGAGGTAAGCAGAGGTGTGCTAGTATCTCCACGACTCGTAAGATCAGTAGATATACTAGAACACCCACAAATAGCCAAGGTACTAGGGTCCATGATGTGATAGGTGGCAAGCCTATCGCCACTTACTATACCAAATTTTTTTTTTTATTTACATAACATCTTTTTACTACATATGCATGTATTGAAAAGCTGTTATTTTAATATTACATACAGACACTCAAGTTTTATTTATTGTTTGTGGCACATACACAGGTGATATGGAGCTGAACCCGTTCGCGGTGGCCCCGCCGGCGCCGCAGCTCGAGGCGCGGCCTTCCCACCTGCGGGCCCTCGTGGAGCCCGGACAGGCGCAGCCCAACACCGCGCCTGAGCTCGTCGAGGCGCTGTACAAGAGGTACGCGGGACATAAATAGCCCTAACTTACTTATAACACCAGATATTTGTCAGCGAAAATTCCGCCAAAATTGGTGCAGCCGTTCCAGAGATTAGCCGGAACAAACAAACGACGGACAGATACACAGACAGACAGACAGAATATCTGTTGAACGTATGCGAACGACCGACATACGACCGACAAGTTACTCGGGAGGAACTTATTTTTATTGTCAAAATAATACTTATAGCATTATCTGTGCTTTCGACATAGGATTGCCAAAACTATTTTTATTTCTTTTTAACTACTAGGCTGTTGCATCTGAAGAAAGAGACAGATAATAGAGATAAAAAACAGATAAAAGACAGAGATAAAAGAGATTGATAATATTGAAAAGCAAACAATACACAGATTTCCTGCTGAATCTTTTTTTTAATTAATTAATAGGCAAACATTTGACCGCCATCTCACTTGATGTTAAGCCACGATGTGGTCGAAGATGGATCATGCCTGCCTAGAAACAGCCTATTCACTCGGACCTTAATGACGCGTAGGTTATAATTTTCCGGAAATTTTCGAGACAGCGAATTACTTGTACAAAAATTTACACTGTCATTTGTCAAATTAACTACTTGTACAAAACAATTTCATTTTTACATAAAAATATACTAAACATTAATCACTCCACTTTGTTGGTTAACGGCCATATTTTAAGCAAATAATTTGCTTAAACTGGGGTTACATTAATAATTCGTGTAATTCGTGTCGTGCAATTTGTCCAGAAATTTTGCCATCAAAATGGGAACACTGCATTCGTGTCGTGAATTTCTTTTATTACCATAAAAGTTAAGGGTCAACAAACCACAAATTAACTTTAGTCTAATTAAGGCACTATTTAACACGACTCTTACACGTCCAAAAATTTGCAATCTAGATAGAAACTATTTAACCTCTTTACTGTCTCTATTGTTTAACATGTGACCCATAATCCATTGTATTTATCTCGAAAAAGGATTGCTATTATAATAAACTATGTATCCTTAAGGCATTCGCTTAAAAAACGTTCCGAAATAATAGTTAAACCTTACTCATGCGTATGACTAACTTGTTTTTCTTCGTGGAAAAGTATGACAGTGACATACGTCAATTGTCACCAAAATCAGAACCCGACATTAGCCGAAAGCTTCCGAATAAAACCGACTGGACTAAACATGGCTGCACGCATTCCGATTGCATCTATAACCTCAAAATCCAATGCAAAATGGCGTATTGAAATCACGCCGCTTCATTTAGCATTCCAACATGCCATAACAGAATACGCATTTTCATTTGGGACTATTGTCTTGGTTGATATTAGTATTGATTTCAATAAATAAATTAATCGTATGCGATTGCGAATAGCATCGGTTTGGCACGCGTCGCCATACGATCGGTGAATCGATAAGTTAACGATTGTGCTTCTATGGTCCGTCTGATTATTACTGATTTTATTTTGTTTGACTCATGTCGTTCGTACGTGAGGTAGGGCATTAACATCTATGCTATATTATTTTTATTTGCTTACAAATATGTAATTGAAATGTTTTGTTTATATGCTAATTTGTGCTCGTTCGGAATATATTTGTGATTCGATATTACTTTGTAATGATATTCGCAAAATAATATATCTATCTATTATATGCTAACTATGTGCAAAGTGTCACTTCAATGAACGCCGGTTATATATATCATTTTTATTGCGTTAGGCAGATTGAAGATAAAAGAACACGTTACTTTATAAATTCAGGCGTCACTTTGCGGAAATCCATTGTAACTGAAGGAAAAACTTATATATTCCTAGTTCTGCGTACCTGTAAAATCGTTGAACCTGGAAATCTCCTAGGGAATAATACATACGTTAGTCTATTGTAAACCACTGCTGAAAGTAGGTCTCCCCCAAAAAATGCCACAGGGCACGATCTTCCGCTTTCATTTAATTTCATTTGTCACTACCAACTGGCCTTTTTAAATGGTCGGTCCATCTGCTCAGAGAGCGTCCAACACTACGTTTACCAAGCCGTGGCCACCATTCGAGAACCGGTTTACTCCACTACCATTGGTTCTGCGACAGATGTGACCAGCCCACTTCCACTTCAGTTTGCTACACTTCACTAATGTCAGTAACTTTGGTCTTCTGTCTAATAATCTCGTTTCGTACTCTGTCTCTAAGTAAGATCCCGAGCATAGACTATATCCATAGCTCTCTGAGTGACATGCAGTCGGTGGGCCAGTTTTACCGTCATGTTCCACTTCTCGGCACGTCAATTCTAGGGAATAATGGTCGCAACAAACTGGATGATCTCTGAAGTTTGGTGAACTATTTGATGGGTTCTTCAGTGGGATTGTGTATGTTTGATAGACTGGATTAGTTTGGAGAGCTGGCGTCTGTTCGTGGTTCGGCTTTCGAGAAAGGTCATCCAGTTTGTTGCGACCGTTATCCCTGGGAGATTTCCAGGTTCAGCAAATTCACAGGTTTACAAACTAGCAAATTACTCCTGAATAAATACTCTCCAGAACATTTTACAGCACAGGACAGTCAACAATAAGAAAATGATTTTTTCTTATAGCATAAGATATCAGATAAGTATATGACTCTCCTCCTGTATAAGACAACCAAAGCCTACAAATACCATAGATTTTATAGACCCTTAGTTGTCCTTTAGCCAGGGTGTAATTTTTATTGTGCAAGTCTACTGACTACCTTAGACTACCTAGTAGACCGGATCACAACATTGTTAAACACTCACATAATTCAACCCTCTTCCCCATCCCCCAATCTCACGTCAGATATTTCAAAATGTGGGTTTCTTTCAATGAAATGGAAAATTAATGAAATTATTTTCTTTCGAATGAATTTAGTGAATGATCTTATTCGTATAACGATTACGCTTAAGATTAAATCTATAAAAATAGTATAATTTTTTTTTTGTTTCAATCAGAAAAAGAATCGCGTGATATTTGCCGAAACCCCCAACCTAAGATTAGATGAGGTTCGACTTGACCCCCTCCCCCCCTTAAAAATCTCACGTAATTAATGGACGCCCCTTCAACACATTCATTCACACACAAAAAAAGAATACTCATGCAATACACAATTTTTTAAAAACAAAGCAATTCAAAAAACGTAAAAGTAATATTTTGTATGAAAAACTTGTACTGTTCCACGTATATTTATTTAAACTTCCTGCCTACCGGTTTCGCTTTTTAAAGCATCATCAGGGCAATATTACTAACAAATTATATGTAAAAGTAATAAAATCATAAAAATAAAAAACAAAATAAAATAAATAAATATAGTCACGCTCATATGTCCTCGAAAGGCAGAAGTACATACTAGTGCACCCACGATTAGCAGACGATATTAGTTCCCATGATGTGACGGGTGGCAAGTCCGTCGCCAATCGGGCACAAATCCAATCCCAGGCAACTCTATGTTTTTCAGCAAAACTGAAAAAACTCATATTTAGAACAAGTTGCCGAGTCGGGAATCGAACCCGGGACCTCTCGCATCAAAGTCGGATACCGACACCACTCGACCACAGAGGCGAGAGAGATATACGAGTATGTATATAAATACTAAATTCTTGATATGTTGACATTAAATGATTTGAGTATTAACATATTTAGTTATTTATACGGGATACTCACGATTACATTTTATTTTATTTGTCGATATTTCGGTCCAGTT
>DVZN01000826.1:0-11570 GCA_018237365.1 Caria ino melicerta
ATATTTTTGGCATTGGTACAATGTACGATCGTAAATTCCTACGGTTTCAAATAGAATTAGAATAAAATGAGAAAAAAATATCCGAATAATATTATTGTATTATTAGTTCATATAAAAAATTAATAACAATCTACAGATTTTTGAATAAACCCTAAATTTGCTTTTTTTAAATTTATAATGCACTCATCCAACCATTTTTAAACTTGAACGAGCCTTAAACTTTTTTCGTATTTATATGAACTCATCCTTTAATTTTAAAGCTAGATAATCGATAATACCTGTGTACCCCGTGCAACGATCAACCATTTTACTTCGAGGTTATATTACGTCATTATAAAACAAACGATATTAAATCACTGTTAATTCAAAGTTTACTTAAGATACATTTACTAAAGATACATTTCTCATTTCAATGGTTTGCTATTATTATATTAAAAACTTTAATACGTACTATTTTTTTTTTTCTAGAATACCTACTTGGTAAAATACGATTTTTCTAGTGTGTTGTACGATCCTCTAGCAAATAAAGTTGGCAACATTGCTTAAAAGTAAAAAAATCATTTTGATTTTTGCTGTCGAGTGTCTCAGTTCTCAGTTAAAAAAATCGCAAGCTAAAAATATATGTTTTGTTAGTCTAGTAAATATTTTATGCTTAATATATTTACTATATAAACCAGTCAGACAGTAATTGTAAGAGTTTTAATTAACAAAACTACATTAATTACATAATAATGACTATCAAAGCGGTTTGTGTCCTCAATGGCGATGTTAGCGGTACGGTTTTCTTCGATCAAAAGGTAATATACTTACATTTTAAGAGATGTACATATGCTTCCACTCTTACCATTTGTTTACGATTACAAAGTTTGCAGATTTTAAGAAATGATGTTATCAATACCACAGGTTAAATCAGTGTTCTAGAAGTTTACGGACATATTTATTTTGCGCGTTTTAGGTACAAAATGTTATAATGTATAGTTTCATTCAATTATAGGAAGAAAATATTGTTAATACTGATAATTAATATCTTACAGGATGAGAAATCACCGGTTGTGTTGTCTGGAGAGGTCAAAGGTCTTTCAAAGGTAAGTTTAATGAGCTTATAGTTAGTAATTTAAGGAAATTTAAATCAATCTAAGAATAAAAATATATTTTTTTACCAAGAAAAATAGAAATTACATGGTAAACAACTTAATCTATAGAGAGGCATTATGCCTCTCCATAGATTAAGTTGTTTATTCTAAAGTGACACAGCATCTGCACTATGTGATTGATTTGTGTTGTAGATACAGCTTCCTCTTCCAAGTTACAGTTTTTAATAGTTGCACAGACAACTAATATAAATTGTAATTTATATAATAGCTGAGTATATGTTTAAGTCTAAGAAACAATTAATAATTATGTGTTTTAAATTGAATACTAACCAATACTTTATATTAATAGATATATTAAGAATAAATATAAATATACATGCAAGGTTATGAGTAGGTATAGGCAAGCGCACACTCTTGTGTGCCGTTCCGCTGTGCAGATTTGTTAGGATTGAGATTTTGTAGCCAATTTGTAATTGTATATTTAATTTCTTCTGGTTTTTTTAAGACTTCTTCATAAGGGTCTTTTAAAAACATTGTCTTTCCTTTTTTTTGCTTAGCTTATTGTTTTGTATGTTGGTTATTTTTCCGTGTTGCTGTATGGTTATTTTTGTATAAACAGTTGTCTCATGTGTCAATACGTCACAGTTCTTATAAAGATTACACGTTGGATATGGGTAAAATCTATGAATTGCAACGTTTAATCTGGTTTGTAAAACATACATAACATATATTTTAGAGTGTGTACTTAAAACCAAGTAGGATATGAAGTATAGCAGCTTGCCCGCTCTCTACTGTCATAAAATAATTGGTTTCGACTTAAAATACTTACCATTAAAATGGTTTGAACTGGTTTGAAATGGGACTTTTACACAAATCCTAACATCCCAGCCTTATAAAATAAGAGAAGGTTAAGTTTAAAACATTCAAAAGAAGATGCCAGTCTCCTGTTGACAATGCATGAGGCATTGCTAACATGAGACTGGCATGTTTTTCTTCTATTATCTCTGGTGTATATATGCAGCGTGAAAAATCAGGGAATATATCCGCTTGCTTGCCTTCTAATATTGTAAAAGAAATAGTGCCTCATTTTTGGTAATTTGGTTGAATAACAGTAAAATCTGTACATATCAAAAAATTTCCTCTTTTTTGTTACATTTTTACTCAGTGTCAATCTGTGACCTCATTGTCCTATTTATATTACTCATTGTTTTTTACTGAGTGACATAATTTACATTAACAATTATATAGAGTAGATACCTACTTTATTGCTTAACAACCGTGTAAGGTCACTTGACCTTGTCACTATATTATGATAATGATTCTACTTGTTGTGCATTTGTAAGTTATAGTGTCTGTTATCTATAAAGTAAGGTAACAATCACAATTAATTATAAGGACACAATTAATAATTAACCAACATCAAAAAAAGATTTTATATTTAACTATATGTATTTTTGTGTATGTTTTTTTATAAAACATACACAAAAATACATATAGTTAAATAAAAAATCTCGTGAAAAAGAAAGGTTACCAACTACCCCAAACCAGAACATGTAAACGGCAAGCACTGACATTATAGCGGCAGGAATAGATAATGCGGTGGTACCAATCCGAGAAGCCGCTGCGAAACTCTACCACTTAGTCAGAGGTCACTGTGTTAGTGACAGTAAGCCTTTACTCACCTTTGACAAGCTGCCTGGTAAGAAGGCAGATGGTCTTTCCTGCAAAAGAGCCTTACCAACACTGGGGAAATGTGTGTACGAGTATGTTCGCAGATTTATCTGCCAATTCAATCAGTCCATGATTTTCATTTTTTTTTTGTTCTGAAGGGTAAACTGCTAAGATGTTCTCATAAAAATATTGAAATATAAGTGATTTTGAAGTCTGTCTTTTGCAGTTTTATTACATTGGAATGATTATTTTCTTCAAATTTTCTATTTTAGTCAGAAGAAAAATAACTATCAATATTGAGTTCGTAACTTGTTCTATAGCACTTGATTGAACTGTGTTTTTTAAATACATCCAGTTCTAAAAGGCTTATTTAAATGACACATGCGCCAGTTTTAAGTTATAACACTATATTACTGTGAAAAATGCAGCAGTCATTCAGTCGCTTTTGCAACGTAGAAACATGTGGCGTAACTATACTATCTGAGGCCATTTGCCATGGTAAATTAGTTGGATGGGGCCCTCACTTTCATTGATTTTATGAAGATTTGTACTTATAATGTTTATTTTTTCTCAAAGTTTTGTCAAAATTGTTAGGCCACTTCCGAGCTCACGGACTCTCTCTTGCCAGCCCTGCCAGCCTATAGTTACGCCGCTGGTAAAAAACATTACATACATCAGTCTGTAATAGTCCACTGCTGGACGTAGGCCTCCCCCAGTAAGTGGGCTAGTATCATTGTCATGTCCCACGTCTCTGCACATAATGACTGGTAGGATACACTTGTTGAACAATCACTTGTGAACCACTGGGAAACTTCATTACCTAGTCTGAAGTCATTGTGAAAGTGACAGTAAGCCTATGCTTAACCTGTTTCCGCAAAGTAAAAACTGATGCAATAAAATAGCATAAAGCATATTCTTTTAACACAATTACAGGGTAAACATGGCTTCCACATCCATGAGTTTGGTGACAACACAAACGGCTGCACGTCGGCGGGGGCACACTTCAACCCAGAGAAACAAGAGCATGGGGCTCCAGACGCGACCGTCCGTCACGTAGGTGACCTGGGCAACATCGAGGCCACTTCTGATGGCGGAGTCACCAAGGTATTGTATATAACTTTATTTATTTTAAAAATTCATTGGTGGATTTGAAAACGTACACTCCTAACAATGCTGATCAACAGGGTTGTGGGTTCAATTAACGACAGAAACAAGCAATTGTGGAATATTTTTGGGTTTGGATGTTAAGTAATTTAATTATGGTATACTTATATCTTAGATTATTTACGATTCTAAGACCTATACAAATGTAATTCTATAAATTTTTACCATTGGCGAAAATTAAATACATAACTGGTTGATTTAAGAATAATTTGTATATTTTGTAAAGTAATATTTTAGTCGGTAGGTATTTATGCCTACATTAAAAATGTAGAAGAGTGAATTCTGTACATTGAAGATATTTTAAAAAAATAGTACAGACCACAATCACAACACCACGCCCACGGCACCAACCCAAAATATCTCGCCCATATGCAACGTCCACAACATCACGCCCACGGCGCCAACCCACAACACCACGCTCACAGCGCCACGCCCACAACGCACGACCCACAGCTGCCACCCACAAAGCAAATCAACAAAACCAGAGCAACACAAACAAAAAAAAAACAAGAAACTTATTAACCGACTGTGCAAAAACTAGAAAATATTTATAATTTATACAGGCAGTTCGTCCGTATGTTTGTCTGGACTCCTGTGTCTGACTTTCTGTCAATATGCATGCATAATTTGGTATATTTAAAGGTTGTACCACCTATTACCATTTTAAATCCTTTTCATCCAACTGTGCAAAATGAAGGCAAATTTTTCGTACATTTTGTTTATTTCATTTTTTTTTCAATTCAATTCTCTTCCGGATGACTTCCAATACTTCAGGGCTGATATGACATCAGAGTCGTAAGTAATTTTTTTAAATGTAAGTAGCTCTACCTAGAGCTGCTTATATTTAAAGAAACGAATTGCATGCATTAAAAATAAACTATATTATGAAAGTCGTGAAAGACGATTGTAAAGAAAGGGGCTTACAATTGAATGCGAAGAAAACAAAAATAATGGAGACGAAAAGAGACGAAACCAGAATGGATGTAAGAGTTGTGGTTGATGATGTAGTGCTGGAAGAAGTGAATGAAATTGTATATCTTGGAAGTGCTTTTTAGCAGGGATGGAAGGTACACCGCGGATGTAGAAAGAAGAGTGAATGCTAGGAACAGAGTGAATGGGACGCTGGGTAAGCTACTTCAAAGCGAAATGTTAAGTCACAGTTCTAGATTCGCTTTGCACAATGCACTGCTTATTTCAACGTTACTTTATGGAAATGAGAGCTGGTTGTGTCAGAAAAAGCATGAAAGTAGGTTAAATACGGTCGAAATGCGTGCGCTCCGAAAAAATTGTGGAGTAACGCTTGCGGAGTGAATCCGCAATAGGAAATAAGAGAAAGAGTGGGATTAAAACAAAGTGTCGGTGTAAAAATGCAAAAAGGCATGCTCTGTTGGTTCGGACATGTAGACTCCCTCTGCCTATCCCGTAAGGGACTTGGCGTGAAGATATTTATGTATGTATGAATAATTAAAGTAATTACCTACCTATATTTTTGTACACCTATAAAATTGGAAGGGTTTGCCTTCGGATTTCCTGATGATAAGAAATTCACGCCGCCTATAATATAAAGGTGGTAATGGTGCATATTGCCAACCTGAGGCCAGGATGTTAGACTTCGTGAAAAAGAAAATTAACCGGCTACCTTACCCTCTAAACCGGAACACGTCAAGGGCAAGCGCTGACGTTATGGCGACAGGAATCGGTAGAGCGGTGGCACTTTTCTACACGGGAGAGCCGCTGCGAAGCTCTACCACCCAGTAAGAGATCACGGTGTTAGTGAGAGTAATCCTATGCTTGCCTTTTACAAGCTGCCTGGCAGAAAGGCAGATAGTCTATTTTGAAAAGGAGTCCGGATCAACATGGGGTAAAAAAATCAGGCTCAGCCACAATTAACATCTCTCATCTCTCGTGCAAAACTTCAAATTCTGACTTGACAGATTGAGAGATTTAAGACTTCGCGTTTTTATGTGGGCTGTTGGTATATTGATCAAAGGATTTATTTAATATGTTAAATTAAAATGTATGAAAAAATATCAACACACCTATATCCCCGAACGAGTAGGCAGTGGTACACACTTATGCACCCACGATTAGCCAACGATATTATATCACATGATGTAACAGGTAGCAAGTCCGTCACATAATATCGAATTCTGTGAAGTTCAAGCAATAGCTATAAGCTATTACAAAGGCTCCAGTGTAGAATAAATAAAAAAATATCTTCACTCCTATATATCCTCGAAAAGGTAGGCATAGGTACACGCGGTATACATCCACGATTAGTTGATGATACTAGGTCTCATGATGTGACAGGTGGGGCATATCGGGTATAAATCTAATCCCAGACACTGTTATATTTTTCAGAAAATCTGAAATACTCAAAGAAATAGTTACCCGACCCGGTATAGAGCGCGGGGCCTCTCGTGTGGTTAAGTACAAGTTACCACAAAGGTGAATAAATACAAACGGATATACCTATAAATTTTATAATATAACAATGACAGCCCAATGAAAAATATATAAAAGATTATTAAAAAATATCGTCACGCCCATATATCCTCGAGAGAGCACGCAGTGGTACATAATAGTATGCACCTACGATTAGCTAATGACAATAGGTCCCATGATATTACGGGTGGCAAGTCCGTCGTCAATCGAGCACAAATCCAATCTTACGCAACGTTATGTTTTTCAGAAAAACTGAAAAAAACTCATACTTAGAAGAAGTTGCCCGACCCGGGAATTCAACCCGGGACCTCTCGCGTCAAAGTCGGAAACCGACACCACTCGACCACAGAGGTGATATATAAAAATAGTTTTAAAAAAAAGTACCTTCACGCCTATTATCTAGTGCTAGTATCTCCACGACTCGTAAGTCCAGTAGATATACTAGAACACCCACGATTAGCCAAGGTACTAGGGCTCATGATGTGATAAGTGGCAAACCTATCGCCACTTCGGGCACATTCCAATCCCGGGAAATGTCATGCTTACTCAGAATAATCTAAAAAACATTTTAAGAACAGTTGCCTGATCTAAAAAATGAACCCGGGACCTAAGCGGCTGGCGGTCTTAACAGGCGAAAGCCGTACCGTGACACCACATAGCGATAGTAAAAATATATAGTAAACTTAAAGTAGTTCTTACATCTCAATGATGTCCTAATTACGTCCCAATACAAAGATAAAAGCAGACACTAACGTAAAATTGAAGGAGAAATAATTTTTAATTGTCAATGCCCCGACGCGTTCTTAATAATGGATGGGGCGTCACATTTGCTGTAATTAGAAAAGTTAGTTACATTTAGCAAAATGAAAATTAGTATTTTACTGGGTGGGTCGTCGCGAACCTGCGATTAGAGTTTTAACTGCCACCACAACAGCGACTATGACCGCGGAATAATGTTTGGTACTGCTTAGATAAGCCTTTGGCTTTGTTTGTTTGAAAACAAAAGAACTAAGCGTATATGTCTGGCGAAAAATACGATCAAATCGTAGGTATATGTCAGTTGACAAATCGATTTTCACCCGTGTTGATCCGGGCTCTTTTGCAGAATAGACCATCTGCCTTCCTGCCAGGCAGCTCGTAAAAGGCGAGCATAGGCTTACTGTCATTAACACCTTGGCAAGACGGCGTCGAGATGTGACGACCCTATCGCCCGCTATTGGAATTATCTAGTTGCTTGGGTACCTAAATAATTCTTCTAGTGCTATCAGTCAATACTCCGAGTGGTAGAGCCATGCTATTAACACATTATTGTATGTAGCCGTATGGACCGGCACGCCCGGAGAATGTACCACTCTCTCACATAAGACCAGCGTAAAGTAGCAGCTAGCTGCCGCGTTTCGTCTGGTTTGTGGGAGTCCTGGAGACCCACTTCTCCTCCTTCCCCATTAGGGGCGGGTTTTCAAAAGGTCGACAACGCAATTATGATGCCCCTAGAGTTACAGTTGTTCGTGGGCAGTAGGGATCATTTACCATCAGGTGACCCACTTGCTCGTTTACCTCCTTCTGCTATAAAAAAGAGCTCGGCGGTAGATACGTTGCCGTGTGATGTATGTGGTTCGGAAATTTAATAAAATTCCAAATCAAGTCTATAAAATCATAACTACTTGGTATTTTGGGACGAAACAAAAACTATTGTATTTGTATACACATAAGCAACACCGTGAGTAGGGTTTTAAGGGATTTTGCGTACGTTGTCGCATTCTCCATTAATGGAAGACGTGTTTTATTGAAACTAGATAGGAATATAAAGTTATTAAAATTCCTATTACAACATTTCCGACTACGAGGACGAAGTCACGGGCAAAAGCTAGTATACCTATACAATAAAACATGTATAGATACGTAGTATCTGCAATGAAGAATACGTGTCGTTTTTGCAATAGCTGCGTATTTAAACAAAAGCAGTAACGAGCGATATGCTACCAACAAAAGGTAACCTAATACGTATTTGTTTTATAAACACCTATTGTGCGCCGACGCGGCCCAAGTGCTCGCTGTACCTGAGCGTAAGTTAAACAAAGCCCTTTTTAAATTAGAGTTTAATTTATTACCGGGCCCCACATGTTCAAGCCAAACAATAAATTCCAATGTATTGTGAATTTTCAAAACCAAATAAAAATTAGAGCTTTAACAAACATGGCGAAAATAATGAAAAGTTAGATTCATATTATATTATTGAAGGAGGGGGACTTATCGTCTCGCTGGCAGACTGTCCAGTTGTTTCACAATTTTTAAATCAATTTAATTCATCTACAGCTTACTTGTTAAAGAAGAAAGTCATTAAAAATAAGATACAATATCCTATATTTATTTACCCGAGGTAGCTCGTTTGGTGGTCAGATCTATAGAATACATTTTGTTGAGTGTGCGAAGGAATTACACAACCTAATTCAACCAGCCCCATTTTACCACCGGGGCACATACAAGAAGCGGGCATTCATTTCACCCTTTTTGTAGTTGACATTCCAGCCATCCGTAGGAACTATCCGGTTCGTCTTAACTAATGCAAACGGCCAAGGAGTGGAATTCGTTGCCCGTGGGTTTATTCGTGGGACAATAAAATGTAGCCATCTTTAAGGCAAGAGTTAAAAGACAGTATCTAGGTAGGCACGATCCATCTTCGACTGCATCGTCACCGCACCGCAAGTATAATAACTTCAGGTTATTTTGCTAAAAACTAATGATTAACTCCAGGTTAGTTGTTACTTAATCGTTTAATTTAGAGTTAAAAATACATCAGTCAACTACTAGAACATGTTAAGTAGGGAAAAACTAGCAAACTTTTCTTTTCTGTCACTTACATACAACACATCAACTAAAACAAACACCAACTATTGCAGTCCTCTGCTGGATGTGGACCTCCGCCAGAAGGGGGGTTTGCCCTTATTTACCACGCTGAGCAGCCGGGTTGGTGACCGCAGTATATCAATATGCTTAGGATTTTGACCGTCTCGCTGGCCGAGTGGTAGCGTAGTAGGCATTTGTGTGGTAAACATACGTTTTTGTATTTCTAGGTTTTTATTAAATTTAGTCTGGTATTTATATAAATAAAATATAATTATCGTCACGTCCATTATCCTCAAAAGGGTAGGCAGATTTATATACTAGTATGCATCCACGGTTAGCCGATGATATTATTAAGTCCCTTGATGTGACAGGTGGCAAGTCCACCGCCACTTCGGGCACAAATCCAAACCTAGGCAACCTTATGTTTATCAGCAACATTGAAAAAACTCAAAACAAGTTGCTCGACCCGGAGAATCGAACCCGGGACCTCTCGCGTCAACGTTTCGACGTTGGGCGACCGACCACGCTTAACCATAGAGAATAATAAAGTATAATATGTATGTTCAATAGTACCGTGACTATATGAGTGTCATATTAAAAGAAAATAATTGGGTATGGGACCAATTGTTATAATTGGTACACTGATATTTAGTTTTTCCTAAATAGGCACATAATGCATCTGTTATTATATTAGGCTTTAAAATTTGACCTAACCTAATTTTGTTTAAAGTTTACTGAGTTCTGATTTGACAGCCATATGCTACATACATGGCATTTAAATAACAAATTGTAGGTAAGCTTATTAACTGGGGCCTAAATAAAATACTATTTCGTATCCACAACAAGACAACTAATTATCACGGTACAAAATTTAAGATCCCTAATCCCTAAGGCTACGTTTTCGTTAAATATTATAATAATATTTAGTGTAATTTCATGGGTCTTTATTTCGGTAGGTCGCCGACTATAATTATATTTTACGATGTAATTAAACTGTGTAGGGAGGCTGACATGTTTATTAGTACCTATTTACGGACTTTTTAATACGTAAAATGAAGTACTTTTGTAATATTTTGCTAAAACAGGTTGCTCCATAAAGTTTAATTATAATAATATTAATTACTGGTCGCGTTTTTTGTGCAACATTGATAGATTACTATCAATGTTGCACAAAAAACGCGTTACTTGCTAATCATTACATAGAATAAAACAGTCGCTTCCGCGTCTGTCTGACCCTAGGTATGCTTGGATTTTTAAAACTTCGCAACATATTATTTTAATGCGGTTTTTTTTATGATAGATAGTGTGATTTAAAAGAAAAGCTTATATCTCATAGGAGCTTTCTAATTTGATGTTTTCAGTATATTTAGTATTAGATTCGCACCCGTGCGAAGTGACGGCGAGTCGCTAGTATTAAACAAAGTCGCTTTCGCCTTTGTCTGTTCCTATGTATGCTTAGATCTTTAAAACTACTCTACAGATTTCGATGCGATTTTTATTAATAGACAAAGTAATTCAACAGAAAGGTTAATATACTCCCTTTAATACCCTGCGTCGAGGCAGGGGCGAGACTGCTGGCTAAGCTTACTAATTTTGGTATGCATCGTTGTAATAATTAGTACATAGAATTTTTTGTTGATTTAAGGAGCGATATGGTCGCAAAGCGACAAAGCTCATTCAATAAATTAAAAAAAAACACACACACACACACACCCTTTTATCTATATTACATAGCACATGCATAACATATATAAGATAAAGATGATAATTTTAGAGGTTTCTAATGTGATGTCGTTAATAAACATATTATATTGCGCTTACTTTGCAAACGCTGGCTGAACCTCACCAGATAGATTAAAATGATGTACTACAGTATTGTACACCTTATAAAGCACTATAAAGACTCCGCGATGACCTCTTAGGGGTAGATCATAATATCATTTTTTTATCTTTTATGCTTTTTACGAGAAATATATTTCGTAGCTATATTTGATACTGCTTACTGCTTACCGTTGCCGCTTGATGAAACAATGTCATGATATTCGTCATAGTAAAAAAAAACTACAATTGCCAACCAGTTTCGTTTTACTTAAAAATATCCTCAGGGCTTAAATTTTAAATTATAGATTATGAATATGTGAAGAATATCATTTAGTAGCTAGTCAAAGTTATGAAATTATCATGATTAAAAAATTAACATTTTACATTTTATTGTGTGTCTTTGTTTATTGGTATATACCAGGGCACTCAGAATGTAATGCGAAAAAAGGACTTCTGTATGAGACACTGGCTGGTTATAATTTATTATAAAAATATAATTATTTATAAGCAAAAAAAGGTACGTTCCAA
>DVZN01000827.1:0-11569 GCA_018237365.1 Caria ino melicerta
GTTCCGTTCGCAAATACGATTTATTTTATTAAAAAAAAACATTAAAAATCATTCTGAATCGATTAACTGTCCTGGATTAGGCACCACTTTTATATAAAAAACTTGATTTATGCAAATAGATATTATGTACTATTTATTGTTGGAAAAAAATGTGGCTCTTTAAAAAAGTTGAAATGTTTTAAATTGCAATTTTCTAATATTCGTATAATATAGTTATCCTAGTGTAAAAGTACTTAATTGTGAGTGTAAACAAATGATTCTTAAATTGAATTGAACTCATCTGTCTCAAAAGGTTGCCGATCCCTGCAAAGCAGCGTTTGCCGGGTCAGTTAGCATTGTAATATTTCAGGCCCTTCGAGAGAAAGAAAAGTGCGATTGGCGTATGCTATGCTGTGAAGAGAAGAAGGCGCTGTACAGGGCGAGTTTCTGCCAGACCTTCACCGAGTTCCAGCACACGACAGGCGAGTGGAAGCTCCTCCTCGGCTACGCGTTCCTGACCACCTCCTTCGGCTTCTGGATGGCTATGTTTTTCCAAAATTACGGTAAATATTGATTGCTAAAGCTACTGGCAAGCTATGATATAATAGCATAGTAAAACTATAGATACCCGCCTACTAATTAACATTGAAAAGTGACGGAGTCGTGACAATTGGCACTCGATACTCTCTGTCTACCCCGTAAGGGACTTGGCGTGAAGATATGTATGTATGTATGTATGTAAAAAGTGACTAATTTTATTTTCTGATACATATAATAGAAATATGTATTTCCATACCTTAGTACATATTTATAATATGTACTAAGGCATGAAAAGAATCGTTTTTTTACGATGGTTGTATAATTATTTTAAGATTAAAAATACCTTTCTAAAGCAAAAGGAGGTATCTCTAATGCAAATTCAAATCGGCGCAACCACCTACAATAAATAAACAACAGCTAGCTATAAATATATTTTTTTTCTTACAAAAGACAGTTGTTTCTTACAAAAGAAGGAACTTGGAAAAAAGCAAGATAATAGAAAAATCTTTCGGGTTTTGATCCGGAGTCCTCCGATATTATAACTGCCCGTCTTACCAACTAGGCTATTACAACTTTGTAGATGTCAACGAAATTTACTTTTATAATCATCATCATCATACACATAATTTAGCAAATTTTTATTGAATAAAAATACGGACAAAACGAAACAGCTAGAACGATTTTTCGTTCCAGAAACCCCATGCAATATCTACTAAACTTCATGAAAATCGTTGGAGTCGTTTGCGAGATCTCAATTATATTTATAGATAGGTATATACAAGAATTGCTTGTTTAAAGATATAATTATTAGATATGTGTATATATCATTAAAAGTTCCTCGTTTAAAGGTATTAGATAAGTACGTGAAATGACATAAATTTCAGTGTATGAACCTATGCCAGAGTCCTTCTCAAAGGCTTCCCGAAAAGCTCAATTGCGAAGGATGCTGGAGATACGGGCCAATCCCATCGACGGCATATCCTCCAAATGGGACTACGATAATGATCGATGGAAGGTAATTACAATTAATATTAAGGTACCTAGGTCGACATTGGTATTTATCACTATACCTGTACAAATTTATTGGTACAGGTGTAGTGCATTCAGATAAATTAAAAAATAACTTATTACTGTGGGCCCTTGGTAGAATTCTATTGTAGACACTATTAATAAATATCACTTGTACTTTACCATAAGTTTTTATAAAATAAATATCGTCACGCCCATATATCCTCGAAAGGGTAGGCAGAGGTACATACTGGTATGCAACCACGATTAGCCAACGATATTAGCTCCCATGATGTGACGAGTAGCAAGTCCGTCGCCAATTGGGCACAAAGCCAATCCCAGGCAAAGTTGTTTCAGAAAAACTGAAAAAGCTTAAAGAATAAGTTGCCCGATCTGGGAATCGAACTCGGGGCGGTGTAGTGTGTTTGTGACTGTTACCTTAGTCAGCGTTGTCGCCGTTATAGTATAATTGGGATCCGTTAATATATGAGGGGGCCTATACATATCATCGTCAGGCCCGCGGATATAATCCACCGAGGTTGACATTGAGGTATTAGATGGTAGCAACGTTCTATAGCTCTTTAATATAATGTTTCTATGGAGGATAACTATAGGGTAACGCTATAGTTGTGATGGATATATAGATCGCGTGGAATACCTATTTCTAATTAGCGCCAAATCCTCGGTAGGTCCTTAAGTACATTTTCTGAGAGCTGAAAGAAAAAGGAAAGTTGTAAGAAAATCCGGATCCGTCGGATCTAATCTAGGATTGGGCCTGGTCTACGCAACAGTCGTTGTACTTCGATTTTACGAACGTTTTTCTAAATATTATATATATTTAATCCTTAAAATCATCCATTCGCGACTATATCTCATACACAATAAGATATAGAGTGAAAAAGTTTTGATCAAAAGATGTTATTTTTGGCCATATTACCCTAAAGAAAAATGTATAAACGGAGCATGGGCGCTATCACCTTAAAACAAATTTTCCCAGACAGGATACCAATCTAGATCGACTTTTAGACCCTGAAACTCCCATACTGCAAATCGTATTGAAATCGTTTGAGCCTTGTTGAGAACCTCATTACATAGAAATATGTAAATATACAAATAATATTGCTCGTTTCATAGTAAAGGATATTGATTATTGATTGATATGAAAATATTCTCCGTTAGTCCAAGCTCCTAAAAAAATCGGCTAATAACAAGTAATGATTGATACCGGGAAGTTCTTAAGCGGGAGAGCATAGGTTTATTGGTTACTAACAACGTGACTTCCAGTATAATTAAGTACTCTGTGACTTCCAGTTGCGTAGTAGAGTTCTGCGACAGCTAGACTAGTTTGGTATCCACAGCCTTACCTACCCGGCAGCCATAATGTTAACATTCCTCATAATCTACACATATAATAAAATTGTAGAAGAGTGAGTTCTGTATATTGAAAATATTTTTAAAAAATCTGTCCAGACGACTAAAAATGGCCAGCAGAACATATTTTGAAACGTTGAGATTTTTTTTCTGTCCGTCTGTCTGTCTGTACCCCGGCCGCGGTTCACACCGAATCTAATCCCGTTGGTTGTGGTGGTGGGAAAGTTAGTGGTGGGGTGGGGGGTGGCGGCGGCGAGGATGGTGTTGGGATGGTGAAGTAGGTGGTGGTTGTAGTGAGACCAGTCCCTACCACTCCCAACCAGTCCCCACCCTCCTACATTTCTAGACTACTTTTTATCCCGTTTAATGTAAGGCGGGATAATGTGAGGTTGGGTGAGGTGGAGTGGAGTCAAGTCAAATGACATCGAGAAGAGTTTGTTAAAAACAAAAATGCGTGCGAAGCCGCGTGCAACAGCTAGTTTATAATAATTGTCAATTTCCGAACCATGCTAAAGCGTTTCTTTTTTGAACCTTGTCCCCCGTGTACACTATTCATCGTTCGCAATTGGTAGACCTGCAATGTTAATATTTTGTATTAAACACTTGTACTGTTTAACATTTATTTATCACAAAATATTAACTCCTCATTGTGGTGTTCTGCCTTGGAGGTAGCTGATAAACTTGCGGAAGAGGCTTCCCAGTCTCACAAGTTAACAACGCACCATTACCAACTTTCTAGCGTATTTTTCTTAATATCAGGGAATCTGTCTTTTGCCTTCCAATATTATGACAGAAAAGTATTATAAAAATATATTATTATAACACTTTTCTCTCATATTTTCTTACCATATTTTCTCATTATTTTCTTAACATCAGGGAATCCGTCTTTCGCCTTCTCATATTATAAGAGAAAAGTGTTATTTTTGTTAGTTAATAGATTATTTTTGTTACAGTAAGCCGCCGAGGAGCATCGCCGGTTTAAGCATTTTTATTGTGTTACTATACAATAGGGGAAATGTGAGCACTATATAAATTTTATTGTTGTTTTTTTTCTTGCTGTATCCATTATTATTTTGTCACTTTCCTGTCTTTTAGCTTTAAATGTCGAGCTATTAAATATTATATCCCGATTAAGTACACAAGAATTCCACAGTTAGGTTTCCCAACCATCTTAGATTTCTCAGGCTCTCAGGGATTAAAAATTTTTCAGAGGTTTACTTAAAATAAAATTATAGTTTACAAAATACCTGTCGCTGCACCCTGTATTTAATTTTTTACCTACCTACTTCTATTTTCCCCTTTCTTATGTCATCTCGAAAGAAGGTTCTACACGTGGAAAGTGCTAACCTTTCTAAGGTTGGCAACCCATTCAACGACCCATAAATTGGATCCAATTTTGATTACACATGGACTATGCCACTTCTAGCTAACAAATTATTTCATGGTGAAATAATTATTAAAATGAGTTCAATACTCTCAGAGTTTCTTCTTTAAAATAGAAAATAGGCATTATACAACCCTATGATATAAAGCTAAATATATCATTGGTACTACCTATGAATTTTGACAGTGCTAGATTTATGCATACGCCCCTAACGTCCGGACCTAGGGCAGCATGATTTTAGGGGCGACAAAGTTTTAAAGATTAAAAGATTGACATGCACAAGCATATTCACATACACTTGATGAATTGAAGCCGTTTAGGCTGTAGCAGAGAACATAGAAATCTACATAGGTATTATACAACACTCGAAAAATATTACCTCTTCTTGCAATCGGGTAAAAAAGAGCGTCATATCAAACGGTGCCTAGGGCGGCATCAATTCTTGCATCAATCCTAAATCCGCCACTGAATTTTGACATAATATACCTATTGTGTATGCCGTATATTATTCTAGAAGATTTTTTGCAATTTGGCAAACTGGTGACGTGACGTTTTAAAAACATTGTCTTCGTTCTTTTTCCCACAACGCGCTGTAGAATATTTCGATAAGTACTTGCGACATCGTATTGCCAAGTGCAATAAACGCTGCGTTATCACATCGCAGTGTTTTAAATGTACTAAAGTTGATTATATTAATTACAATATATGTTAGTTGATATTATGTTACAAAATTAGTTACTTAATATAATTTAATGGTATTTGAATAAATTTGTTTAATTTTAATAGTTGTATTATTGTTTTTCACCACATTATTTTAAGTTCACAAAGTTTTTAGGGTTCCTCCAATAGGAAAAATGGAATCATCAATTTATTGTCCGTCCATTTGTGCGTCCATGACCTTTTTTCTCAGGAACCGCGGATTTATTAAACTGAAATTTATATCAAACTAGCGACTTGCCCCAGTTTCGCACGGTTGCAAAACTGATGATAAATATATGTATAGAATGCTAAGATCAAGGAAGCTATGAAAGAATGTCTCTCACAGACATCACTTTACAAATCCTCTAACATTTTCAGCGTTTCTCTATTATTTTATGCATGTTATATACATACATGACCCGCCCCGGCTTCGCACTGGTTTTAAAACTGATATAACATATAATAAAATCGTAGGAAATTGTCGTTGTTTGTATGTAGGTCCGGGCTAAACTCAAAAAGTACTGCATGGATTTACTTCAAATTTTGCATGAATATTACTATCTGTTCGGGTCAACATATAGGCTATATATTGTCACGCTATCACCTACGGGAGAGGAGTTGTGAATATTTATTTTTATTACGCATTCTGTGACAGCGTGTAATCGCAGACAATGTCGCGGGCAACAGTTAGTACTAAATATACTACAAAATGTATCACACACATCACATTAAAAACCTTTAAAATTATCAGTGTTTTCTATTATTTTATACATGTATTGTACATATAAACCTTCCTCTTGAATCTCTATCTATTAAAAAAACTGCCTCAAAATCTGTTGCGTAGTTTTAAAGATCTGAGCACACCTAAGGACAGACAGACGCGAAGCCACTTTATTTTATACTGTGTAGTGATACTCAGGGCTACGTTCCCTTAGAGCAAATAACTCTGCCAATGTACTCTGTGCCTTAGAGTTGTGAAAAATCAATCATCTAAACCAATGCAATCAAAAGATACAGCCGTTCATGCCGCAAATTTTTTAAACTCGCAAAAGAATCAAAACCTAAAGGAGATTTCTAGTCGATCTAGAATCTTAAAATTTGGCATTAAGTACGGAACCCTCGGTGCGCGAGTCCTACTTGCACTTGGCCGGTTTTTTTATTCATTCGGATTCTGTCAGCAAATTGGTTTATCACTGACTGTGTTAGTAGTGCAGTGTCAAACTAAATGTTCTGGTTTGTAGTCATCAAACTTAGCCGCAACAGGCAGATGAATGAATAAATGAATGAATTGCGCAGCATTTCTTTTTTAATTGATATTATTTTTTACTTCTTAAAGGACAGTAGGTTACCATATCAGCATAGAAAACTTGTGATAAATAAATAAAAATAAAATAAATACATACTAACAATTTCCCCCATGCTTTCTTCCATGCAAGCTTTCCAATCGGCTTTTTTTTTCGAAATTAAAAAAAATCGCCTGAGTGGTCAAGCGTGGTCTGGTTCTATGAGTTTTTTCAGTTTTTTTTTTTTCTAAAAAACATAACGTTGCCTTGGATTGGATTTGTGTCCGATATGGCGACGGTCTTACCAATTGTCACATCATGGGACTTTAATATCGTCGGCTAATCATAGGTGCATATGTACCTGCCTCTGCCTACCCTGTCGAGGATAATGGGTGTGATATTTATTTTAGATATCAAATGAGAGCACATTCTTTCACATAGAAAAATCCAAACATATAAACATACAACCGAATTGAGAACCTCAATCTGTTAGAAAGTCGGTTGAAAAATTCGCCACTTAAACCGATATAGCAAGCCGGAGCAACGAACTAACGAAACGTTTTGAAGGTAATTATGTCAATTTACGATATTGTAGGTCGAGTAGATTTCATATGATGTAACGGACGGATGTCTGTCCGTGCGTGACGATGGGAAGCGCACTTATAAGTAGAGGGCGTGAGGAGGTTGGTGAAACCTCATCCAGTTGTTTCAGTGGCAATACGTGGTAACAGTGGCAACAGGAATATGAAGTGTGCGGTACGTATTGTGCACTAATATGTTTATGACGTTACAGATAATACAGCGCAGTCCGTAACAAACATATATATACTGCGGTCACCAACTGCGTAACGTGGTGATTAGCCCAGCCCAGAAGTGGAATGTAACAGGCTGATGAATGAATGAAACAGCTAACATTTCCCGCGCGTTGGTCCGGGCTCCTTTGCAGAATAAACCAACTGCCTTCCTACTAGGCAGCTTGTAAAAGGCGAGTATAGGCTACTGTCACAAACACCGTGACCTTTGACTAGGTGGTAGAGTGTTGCAGCGGCTCGCTCGATTTGGTAGCACCGCCCTACTTATTCCTGCCGCCATAACGTCTGTGCTTGTCATGTTCCGTAATGAGGGTAAGATAGTTGGTAATGTTAATTTTGCCTATCATTCCGGCCTCAGGTTAACAATGCACCATTACCACCTTTGGTGTTTTACGTGGCGGGCATTTATTACCATCTAGGAATCCGTTTGCTAGTTTTACATCATATATCATGAAAACTATATTAAATAAAAATTCAGAATTGTTTCTATCGAGGATCGAACCTTAGATGAAAGTAATAAATATATGTTGCAGGTCGCTATAGTTCTCGCCATCATCGGGATGGCCATGGCTCATCCCGCTCCTATAGGCATCAGCCTAGGTAAGTTTCTCGAGGATTCTTTATAGTGTTAATGGTGCGTTTTCGAAGTTTTAGCCAAGATGTCAAACCTCTTGAGTAATTATACAAGCTTCCATACCCTCCAACTATGTCACTGACTGACTGACTAAATAACACCTGGCCTTTATACAATACTAGCGACACGCCCCGGCTTCGCACTGGTGCATAACTAATGCTAAATATACTAAAGAATGTCTCTCACAGACATCACTTTAGAAACCTTTAAAATAATCAGCGTTTCTCTATGATTTTATGCATGTATTATACTTATAAACCTTCCTCTTCAATCACCATTCACCAATCATCATCTTGCGTAATTTTAAAGATCTAAGCATACATAGGGACATAGGGACAGAGAAAGCGACTTTGTTTCATACTATATAGTAATATAGCCGGCCGATTTAGCCGGTAATCCAGACCAACACGTTCCGAGATTGTCGTGTATAGTGATAATTCAGTCTTTTTCGTCAGTTACTAAAAATTTAAAAATAGCAGTCGTTAAAGGTACATAACTTTGTAGAAATTAAAAAACTGCATCAATCCCGAAAATTCATCAAAATCGATGATTTCATTAGACATATCTTAAACTTTAAAAATTATATTTTATATTTGAAGATCTCGAAGAAGCTTAAACCCTAATATTTCGTATCATAAGCAATTACTTAGTGGCTGGAATTTGTGGGAAGTTTCAGGGACGGTCAACCGTTTTCCTATTTTTTCGAAAGTGTACACTTCCACAGTGGACGTGACCTAGAAGTCGATTTTTTGCAGTTTAGCTACATCAGAATCATAGTATGAATAATAATTTGACGGCAGATTGTTTAAATCAAATCATATTTATATTGTAGTGTGGGTAACATAAAGAACAGAGAACGGTTTACACGATTGCTGCGGTTTTTTGCCCTTGTTTTTTTTCTTCTTATTAATGGGGTCTGTTAGACACAGTGGCGTAGCTACCGTAAGGCCGGGTGGTGCGGAGCACCAGCGCTCCGGAGCTCGGGGGGCCCTCTAACCTAAGCTTTAAAAGAGAAGGAAGCCTACTAATGATAAGTTAAACTCTCTGTATTCTATTCTTTCCCATCTATAATTCTGAAGGCCGATATAAGTTCAAGCTACATGGAAAGAGGGGGTGAGGGCCCGATTCATACTCTACGCACCGGTTCCCTTGTCTAGCTACGCCGCTGGTTAGACACTACTCGTCAGTTACCCCTTAAACGCGACCCGTTATGGGTTAAAGCATTGGAGATATATTCAGGCCAATCTGACGATATACTCCCTTTCCAGTGAAAGGGCACGTGAAGAAACCGGTACGATTTGGGCGGTTTTCTCATCGTGCCTAACCGACGGCCTATCTCCACACCACGACCTATCCTATCGGTTATGGTTGCTGTACCAATCTGAACTTCGATTTCTTTCACAGCCCATTCGGTGGTACCATCAGCTGTGGTAACATCCAGCGTCATCAATCATGGGGTTACCCTGCCTCGTATAGTCCATGTTCCTATCACTCCTATCATCACTCCCGTGTATACTTCCATCATAAAGACTCCCATAGTAAAACCTCTCTGGGGCTTGGGATTAGGTCATGGATGGCACTGAAAAAAATATATTTTATTGTACTGTATTCGATTTATTTATACAATTCTAATAAAACTTTACGGCTTGTTTTGTGTTTTATTTTCATTATCAGAAAATTTTTACTTTTGTTTTAATCTCAACGTTTCTATATATTTTTTTTGATATATTCGTGTAAATTTAAAGGTAAGAATAAACTCTTTTATAGAAGCAGACTAACCTATTGCGTAAAGCGAAAACGACCACTTATTTGCACGGAATAATAAGTAGCTGTTGAATTGCTATTTTACAATAATAATAACAATATTACCATAGATCCCAGTTATAGAGAACTATTTGCCCGGCAAACTTCGTCGTGCCAATGTCCTTCAATATTAGAGAAGAAACTATTATAGCTTTTAAGTTGGAACAAATAAAAGATACACATACATCGTGTCACGAGATTTTTATATAAAGATGTAACTGATAAATTACCCGGATCGATTTATCCCAAATCAAGCAAATTATTTGGATATGGATACGTGAAAATGGCACTAAAGATAGGAGAAATAACTACGTAATAATTATGTATGCTCAAAATACAGTTAGTTTTGTATACACTCACCTATGTCTATCATACAACCTGTGGGTAATCGCACCCGGTCATCGTCGACGTCATTACACGTGTGCATTCATCCTCATTCATCGTATAGACCATACTTTGGCAGATAACTCTTTGTTTATAATATAGGAAGGCAAACAAACGAAGGATATCCCTGATGGTAAGAAATTCAAACGGATACAAACGGTGGTAATGGTGCCTTGCCAACCTGAAGCCGGCGTGTTAGACGAGTCCGAGGCAAATGTAATTAACCGGCTACCTAACCCTCTAAACCTGAACACGACAACTGCAAGAACTGACATTTTGGCGGCAGGAATGGGTGCTCCGGTGGAACTAATCCGGGCAAGCCGCTGCGAAACTCTACTACTAGGTATTAGAGTTTCGTCAGATATCTCGAAGTTAACGTAAGCTAATGCTTGCTTGTTAAGAGCTACCTGGCAAGAAAGCAGATGGTCTATTCTGCTAAGCAGCTTGCAAGAAGCATAACATCCCGGCCTCTGGTTGGCAACGCACAACCACTTCTAATGTCTATAGGTGACAGGAATTTCTTATCATCAGGAAAACTGTCTACTTGTTTGCCTTCCAATATTATAAAACAATCGGAGGCTTTTGATTGAGAATATTGTGGGTAACACTTGCTTGTGGAATGTACTAAAATTGAACTGGCGAGGCTGAATATGCTACAGCAAGTCAGTGGATATGGGAAATTTGTATTTAACCTAACCCTAATTCAAAGGCAACTAAGTAGGTACTTATATAAAATGATTTCAGTAACTCTTTTATCCTTAGGAGATATTTTGGAACTCAGGTACGTAAAATATATCCTGAGGAATAAAATCTTAAAGTAAAGATAAAATTAATCTAAGCTGCATACCTAATTATCTTGAAATCACTGGAGTTATGGCGGCCGCACAGACGAGTTGTTACAGAACTGTCTCTACCACACTACACCCGTTTGCTTCCAGAACCTTATGTAGAAAAGGTCATATGCCTCTCTGCCAGGCAGCTTGTTAGAGGCGAGCATAGGTTATCTGTACCAATAACAGTAGAGTTAGCACTCTTAAGCTAAGTAACAGTAATGTTAACACAGTTAAGTTAAAGTTGAAATGACGGCAGAAACAGGCGGTGGTACCATTCTTCCCAGGTGAGCCCCTGCGAAGCTCTACCACCTACTCAGAGGTCACAATGCTAGTGTCATTAAGCCTGTGCTCGTATTTTACGACCTACCTGGCAGGAAGGCAAATGGACAGACCATGACCATGACCAACACGAGATAAAATTGTTTGTGGGTTATGATATTGATTATTTTTTATTACTTATTAAAATACTCACTACGCCGCGTTTTAGGTCATTTGTTTTAGTACCTAGTTGGTCAAAAGGATGGCGATTAAAACGATGGCATCGTTTTCAAAAATAATGGTTCTATTAATGACAGTTGAAATTCAAGGACACAGGGAAAGAAATGCTTTAGACATTGATATGGACAGTACCGATGAATGTAAGTATTTTTAATATCTGACCATTGACTTACGATTCAGCTCACGATAATTAAGTGAATTGAATTGAAAATTAAGTTTCAAGATTTCAATAATTCAAAAAAGTACCTTCACGCCTATTATCCAAGGGTAGGCAGAGGTGTGCTAGTATCTCCACGACTCGTTAGTCCAGTAGATAACTAGAACACCCACGATAAGCCAAG
>DVZN01000828.1:0-11568 GCA_018237365.1 Caria ino melicerta
ATTCAAGATATGTTATTCTAATGTTAAACTAGGGCCCATTTAATCAGCTGCTCTATTTTTATGTACACCCTGTATATGTACATTTTCTATGTACAATTTTTATAGGTATTGTCTGTCTTAACAACTGTCGGCATATTGTTTCGTGATGAAATAGATTTTACAGACTAATTATATTAACAGATAATAAAAAAAAAGTAAAATATGGAAGATTAACGACAAATGTATAAATTATAGCAGTAGGTTTATTAAAGCCGATGGGTAATGTTTCTGTTAATTTTTTTACAAGAAAAAAAACACATATATCGATAAATTACAGAGAGTTTATGTCAAAATAATCTCAAGCAACACATTTTGTACAAACTAGTCCCAAAATATCTGTTCAAATTATTTACTATGGTAAAACCAGAGGTTATATTGATGGATCTATAAATGTTAGAAAGTTTTTTGAAAACAAAAATAAGCAATAAAAATATATTGACAGTGTACAAATGGCATTTTGTTATACAAAAACTCTTTACAGAATATACCACGTAATAGAATATAAATAACCATATAGGGACAAAACTAGTGGTTACTAAACCCAAGCCATCAATTGACTATCGCCTCTGTGGTCGAGTGGTATCGGTGTTCGACTCTGACGCGAGGGTTCCTGGGTTGGTCAAATTGTTCTACGATTTTTTCTGTTTTTCTGTTAAACAACATAGCTTAGGATTGGATTTGTGGCCGATAAGCGACAGACCTACCACTATACACAATATAAGACATAATATCGTCGGCTAATCGTAGGTGCATACTAGTATGTACCTCTGGCTGCCCTTTCGAAGATATAAGTGTGACGATATTTTTATTTCAAAAAATCATGTTAAAGAAAGTACTCTGTCACTATGCAGGCCTTATCTGCGAGTCAAAATTAATATTACATTGTTTTGATGTTAAAGACAAACAGACACACTTTCCTCTTTATTATATTTGTATGGATTCAAATTATCTCAGCACATGTTATGTCCCATATGGTTATTTGTGTTTTTCAATGATGTAGTATTTTAAAAGTTAGTGCTATGTGACCGTTCGCCATTTGAGTGGCATATAAAAACTTAGATTGATTGAAAAATGATTTTTGTTCAAAAATTTCAAGTACATGTCTTTTTTTACTTTTTCATATGAATATATAATGATGAAGATAAAAAATGATAGGGTCGATTCCATATAAGTTGCGTCACGTATCTCTGTTTGAATGCCCGGTTGCACTTTGCTATTCAAACAAGTGAACACATTTAAATTTGTGCATGTATGTATAAAGTTTGCTTCGAATATAACAGGCCGCGCGTCGTAGCTTGTATGGATTCATCTTTGTGTAATGCCCTCGAAATATTTTCATTAAAATTTGTAAATTGTTTATTTTAACACTTTTATTTACAACTGTACATATTTAAAATTGATTCTGTATTCAAATACAAGGAAATATTAATTTAAGGCTGTTTTTAATAAGGTTACACTTAGGATGAACCGAGCTGTTGTGTCACTGTCACTTTTAAAAGAAAAAACGAGACTTGCAAAAGGCACAGACTAAATAAAGTCACTTCGCTTCTGTCTGTCTGTCCTATATATGCATATATCTTTGAAACTACGCAACGGATTTTGATGCGATGCTTTTAACAGATAGAGTGATTCTACACGAAGGTTTATGTGTATGCATAATTTAATAGAGAAACACTGATAATTTTAAGGTTTCAAATGTGATGTCTGTGAGAGACATTCTGCTGTATATCACTATATAATATAAAACAAAGTCGCTTTTTCTGTCCATATCTCCCTATGTATGCTTAGATCTTTAAAATCACGCAACGGACTTTGATGATTTTATAGATAGAAGTGATTCAAGAGGAAGGTTTATATGTATAATACATGCATAAAATAATAGAGAAACACTGCTAATTTTAGGGGTTTCTAATGTGATGTCTGTGAGAGACATTCTGTAGTATTTACTATCGGTTTTGCATCCGTGCGAAGCCGGGGGGGCGCTAGTTTAGTATAATTTTTGCACCCGTGCAGAGCTGGGGCGGGTCGTTAGTAATTTAATATTCTATTGACTTTCGTGACATTTTTAGTATTAATTCAAATGAAATAACTAGATTCATCCTAAGTGTTAGTTTTCGTTTTATCATTAGAGTACTAATGAATATTTTAAGATGCATACACTCTGTATACAATCATTTCGGTTATGTATAATTTAATTGTAAGATATATATTGCTATATGTACCCTGGCACATAAGGATCCGATAGTTGGCACTACTGGTCGCGAAGTTAAAACAGATCTCTTGGAAATACACGACATTGAAACCAAATAATCTCATTTTGTAGGTACAATATATATATATAAATATTCTTTATATCTCTATTACGATGTAGGCGTTAGTTGTAGAAGGACGAAAATTAAGTGTTTTATGTATTTTTAACACCACCTCATAAAAAAATTTAAATACATTTTTTTATATAATATGTCAGTTAACATGCAAAAACCTCCTGGAAATAAGTAATACAACAAAAAAAATAAGTTATAACATTAACAAGGAAAATAGAATCTCTTGGTCACGATGTAACTTGAGAATTTTTAATTAAAATTAAAATAAAATTCTTTGCGTTTACTAGATGGCGTTACCTACATCATTACATTGTTTCTCACAGACGTTAGATGTTTGTTATTTTGTAAATCTTGTAATACAACAAAAAAGTAATTAATTTATAAAATTGACAAGGAAAATTGCTCAAATTATGTCGTGACCAAGACATTCTGGTCACGATTTAACTTGATAAAATTAATTGCGATTGCGTTTACTAGATGGCATTACTTACATCATTAGATTATGTGTCAGAGTCGTTCGATGTGTTTTTTTAAATCTTTGTTTAAAGTATATTATTATTATTATTCCATAAAGATGGTCTTTATTTAAAATATAGTAAGGCGGTCTCACACTGCCGCCGCATCCCGCTCTGGTTTGCGGGGCGATGGAAGATTGTATACATTTTCACCGCAGACCGGAGCTGTGTCTGGTTCAGTGTAATATCCGCCTAAATTTATAATTTTGTATACATCTCTAACCTAATCTCAAGGAACGCCGGATTTATTAGCTATTGTATTCAGTGTCTCGTTCATATACAATGATTCGATTTGTTATAATTTCGCGGCCAGTTTTTTATAAAACCTAGTTATAAAGAAGTTTACAGAAAGAGATATTTTGATAATCGTAAGGAAAAGATATACGTAAGAAGTACGTTATGCATTATCGGCATTTTTATTGCAATTTTTGTGTCTTTTTTAATCAATTCAATTCAATTTTTTGTTTATTTGGACTCCACCGAGATTACGGTGATTCTGCCAATGTCAGAGTTGAAAATCTTTTTTTTTTATCGATAAAGCAAATCTACTATATACGTGATAGTACGAGTTGTCAAAGTGACAGCTGTCAACGCCAAAAAAAACTTTTTAATGGATACCTGTAATCAATTAAAATTAAAATTGAACAATCTCAAGATTACCGGGACTAAAATAATTGTTTTTTGCACCGTGATTTATCCAACACGTCGATATTGGCAAAATCATTTTGCATGTAGCAATTGTAAGATGCCAACATAGAATAAAGAAGACGAAATAGTAGTTATATTATGACAACTTGTCAACGCATAAATAAGAGCTTATTGTGTATAAAATAAAGTTGCTTTTTGCATTGATACCAGTATAACAATTATAATGTTGAAAATTGTCAATTTAAGGCTCAGACAGTTACTCAATATTCTCTATGAAAAGTACAGTAAAGTGTGGTGTTTTTTTTAAATTCTTTTTATCGATAAAATCAAAAACTACTTTACAAAATATTTTATTTAACACTTTTATTATATTCATAATGATTATGAATGAATAATGAATAAATGGTATATGGTACTCAGCATAATCCTATAAGTAACTTCGTTTTAAAACATTGGGGTTAACAGGTTGGATAAATTAATATGGACAAAAAGATAAAAAATATATTCATAATTACAATTATAAGCACAAGAACTTAATTGCTTCTAAAATGATATAGATATTACTTCCAAAAAATATATATATATTTTAAACTTGCCAAAAAATATATATTTTAATATTTAATTACATTAAAAATGCCGATAATTTTGTAGATAAGAAATGGGATGTATTATATTGAAATTTTTGATAATTGACAGAATGTTTTCCATATTATTATTTTATTCGAATTATTTTAATGTGGGTAGTTAGTTACCCGTCTGGAGTGTTATGGCGTTTCATACTATTCAAAATTAGTCGCACGTTTATTGTTAGCATTTTATTAAAGATTTTTGACATTATTTTACATTTACATAATATGTAATGCGCAGTTATAATTGTTGGGTTTTCTCTAATTTCTTTGACAGGTCAACAAACGAAATATGACTTGTTTGACCTACTAATATTTGCAATTAGAACTTTGTTTCCTTTATGATCTTAGTCATCTTTGTGATGGAATAATAAATTCGCTTTTGATATTCGAATTTTTGGTTTGAGTGTTTAAACGTAACGTCGGCTTCAGAGAAAAATCAGAAAAATGCTAAGAACGAAAAACGGCGCCTGTGGGGATCCACATTGCCGGCGTTACGGGTCGACGTGCTGTTCATTACACCAAAATACCATGGCTAGCACTCAGCGTTGAATTTATCGTTCTTATTAATTTATCGATGACATCGATTGTAAAGTCCTATTTAAATAAATTCACACTGGCAAATTCACAATTCGTTGTAAATGGGCAATATATTGAAGCATTTTTTATTTAATTTATGTAAAATATTGTCAAAGAACATGAAGCAAAGTTATCATCAAATTACAATACAGTAGAGGCGGGGACGAAATGTTACGTTACACTTCTTGTGTCACACAAATTGGTAAAAAAAAGTTCCCATCAAAATGAGCAGTGATAAAAGTGGGTCGACTAATTTTAATTAGATAAATGCAATGATATTTCAAAAGCCTAGTCATATAATTATTGGTTTATATTTTTACTCTGAAATGTATTAATTTATTTGTATACATATAATACATCAGCGAAGCGATAATATCATGGAATGGTGCTAAATTGAAATGGTTTTAGAATGTTTTAGAAATGTTGATAATGTGAGATCGCTCTTAGATATCTTCACTAAGAAATTATATCCGCAATCAGATTTTATGATTTTTATAATTGTATTAATGCCATGGTAAAAATATAGATGGCAGTTTGTCGTAAGGCAGTGTGCGCGTGTTTTGTATATTTGGTAACTAATTATTATTATTTCTTTGTTATACACACAATTCTTGGTCAAAAGGACAAAGTCGTTGATTGATAGTTCAGAAGTGTAGCAAAACAGAAGTGGCAGTGGACTGGTCACATTTTTCGCAGAACCATTAGTAGATGGAGTAAATGTATTGTCGAATGTCACGCGGTCAAATTAGGTTTATACAGATGTCATAAAAATAAAGAACGTTGTATTTTTTTTCTTTATTTTTTTAGGGACTATTCATTTTGAATATGTCAGTCCCATCATAACCTAATTGTACTAAACTTATCAACTAAATACTATTTAAATAAAATTTTACCAACCGATACGTTACTAAAGCAGGTTCAGCTAGGATACTTTGAAAAATACCTACATTGATATTGCTTAAGTTTAAAGATTTAACTAATATTTCTCTCTTAACTTTGTTCCGCTCACAATCCGTTAGGATATGGTGAACATCCTCAACTTTATCACAGATCACAATTTGGAGAGAGTGATTTTCTCATTAAGCACCTACTTAAATTTATTTAACGGAATATGACCCGATATAGGTCTGAGAGCAGTTATACATTTTAATCTATTTTTAAAACTAGTGTTAAGACTTAATCCAAGGTATATGAGGAGGCTTAATTTATAATAATAAACACGACACGCACACACACAAACTTCTCGCGTTTGCCTTTTATAGACAAAGTACAAAGTATATTTTTACCCTGGAGAAATCCTGTTTTATATGAAATCAAATATATTTTATAAGTTATTGTAATGTGGTTATGTTAAAATATAGTTAAGGCTTTCGTATGTATGTTTATAGTTGTGATAAATGTTTATATTTGACAGTAGACGTTTCGTAAGTAGATCTTTCATAGGCTCCCCGAACGCTTTGCAATATCGATCAGCCATTTTGCAGAAAAATTATTTATTCTTAAATATCTATATAAAATGTCAGATCACTTTAAACCTAATACAGAATAATCGCTTCTTCTAAAAAAATAATATTTCTAATGAGCATGTTAATTTAAAATTAGCATAAAACTGTTTTTTGTATTTTTTAAGACAAACGTTGACTTTATTGCGGATTATTCAATATACATTTATTGCGAAAAATTTATTGGCAAATGTTCTTATATTATCTGCTAAATGTGAATTGATGTTACCACACTGATGTTATATCACTAGGCTGGAACGTGTCATTTGAGATGCTTGTTAATTTTTTTTTATAGATAAACTCAAATTTGCGTTGTCGTGAAATCTGGAAATGGCTTCAATGACAGTGTTTTATCAGAATCACATGTAGTCTAAACATTTGGGATTATCGTACTAAGGTCTCTGAATAATATTCCTAAATGTTGCATAGAATCATCTGATATACGAACAAACACATAGAAATAATTACATATATATTAATGTGTTGTGCAATGAAAATTTAAATTTAACTAGAAATAAAATTCAACTAATAGAAGAATTAAGCTATAAATGAAAAAAAAGTTTTAGATATACTATAATTCTGAAATAATAAATTCTTCAGGTGTGAAATAGCTGATTGTTATTGTAGAGAAAACGTTGATATGGGAAGCAATATACATAAAGTTTACATACACATAATTCATGCATAAACTACCTTTGTAACTGTGAAATTTGAGTTTATTGGAATTTGTCAACACAGAATAAGGTTGTGAGGAATGTATTTTTCGATTGTAAGTTGTTTGTTTTGCAATAACATGGATATAACCATTTTTACCTCTATATCACCCAAAGTACATGTGTTGTAAATAGGAGTCCCTCAGGGCACGTATCTTGGACCGGTGAAATTTATTTTATACAAATACAAAAAAGGTAATAGTTGTTATAAAATATGAGGTTTTGTTTGATTATATTTGAATGATCAATGTTAATTGTTTAATTTTGAGGAAGTTTTTAATGCATATTATACATTAGTATCGATAATACGGTAGTGTACGTTTAAAAGTTAGACGTTGCTTTCAAATGAAGTTTTTTTGCCGTTTTTGTTGGCGATCTCACAAGTCAAGTGAGATGTATGAAAACCTACAATAAACATGTGTGGTTTGTAAAACGACTTTTATTTACGACTAGCTGTTTCTCGCAGTTTCACCCGTCTTGGCCCTGCATCTGAAGCTAACGGCTTTTTAAATATCTAATAACCTTCGTCAAGAATTGGAGTATCACATGCTCGGATTTGAAAAATCTTTTTGAGATTAGAGCGTTTGAATGAATTAAGAAGCTCTTCGACTTTAATATTTTATATTAAACACTTGTACTGTTCCACATCAATTTATTTAATATTTTTGCCTACGGGTTTCGCTTTTTACATCATCATCAGGGCAATATTACTGATCTTCGACTTTATTAGTATAGATACTTAATCAATAGTTCTATGATGTGACGATCAAAGTAACATAATCAGGATTACGGCTGATAATCTGCCACATCACGGGCTTTAATACCAAAGGTATAATAAATTAGTGTGGTTTAGTTATTTACAAAAATGCAGTTTCACCTAGCGCTGGGGATGAAAGTATACGATACCTAATACATCAATAAAGATTTCATTGCCCGATTGAACTAAACATAAGATAAACTTTACAAAGAATATCTTACTGCTTTGTTAAGCAGGTTTTAGAGTGACAGACTATGACTTTAAGAGAGGTTAGTGCAATTCGTTTTGTCTCTAAGTCTGTCTTAAATCTATTAAACATTAATATAGGTGTCAATAAGTTTAGTGCAATCGGTGTCCTCCGTGTTGGTCCGGGCTCCTGTGCAGAATAGACCATCTACCTTCCCGACAGACAGCTCGTAAAAGGCGAGCAGTCTTACTGTGACTAACACCTTGATGACTAGGTGGTAGTTTAGCAGCGACTCAACTGGATTGGTACCACAGCCTTACATATTCCTACCGCCATAACGTCAGTGCTTGCCGTTGACGTGTTCCGTTTTGGTGCTTAAGGTTCTATAGGCAGCGTGAATATTTAATCATCAGGGAATCCGTCTGCTTGTTAGCCTTCTAATATTATATTTATAAAATAAAGAAAACAGAAATGGACTTTATACTATATTTCCACATCACGAAACAACACTATTTACAGACTTGACTACAGTTTTAAATTCATAAATAATGCACAGTTGATCAACGAATACAAAACAAGTGTGACAAATACAATAGGTTTACGTACAAGTCAACACCGCGACGAATACAATACAATAACATCACTGCTTTAAATTACAGCACTAATACAAAACAATAGCTCAAAAGTAAGATAAAAATCTTAATTTATTTTTTAACTATCATATCAATAATGTTTGGAGATCCTAACTCAGCAATGTACCTGTACACGTAATCGTCAACGAAGTAAATCCAGACTCAGTTCCGCAGTTCTTTACGGTCAATACCAATATTGAATCTTCGATCGACAGATCGCAGCGATCTGAGTTAAAAACTAATCTTTCGACCGATCATCCATATGATTGCTTTCTTAAGGATTGATTATACAAAAACGTGATTACAAAATCGTATCGAAATTTCATTTCGAGATCGGCAAAAATGGATTAAGATCGCTTAATGGTATCTGCCGTTAATTGGGGGTGGTTTCATATCTACTTGTATCGCTTATGTGGCTTAAACATTTTCATTATATTGCATAATCAAAGATTAAACAGCACGAATTAAGTAACATTCGTGTGTAATGAATATGCCGAGGCTCAAAGTCAGAATCCGAAGGGAATGTGAAACTAATTTATTTACGGGCTTAGAAGAAATGATAGATGTTATCAAACGCTGTAGCCAAGTCACAAACACTTAAACGCGTATAATCTTAGTGCCTGGTTCCCATTTGTAACAGAAACCTTTTCGCACCTTTTGCACAATGTTACTCACTACAGAAGCCTTCTTATTTACAGACTCCGTGGAAGTGTAATATATAACGTTGGTCGAGGGCTCACAGCTTAAGATTTCTTCAGATGGCTGCTTCGTGATTTCAGACCCTTCTGTACCCGATACTTCTAATGTTGCATCTGTATCTTGGGAGCGGTTGATAATGCCAGCGCAACTGTGGAACTTAGAGAACTTATCATGGACTCGGTGTTGTAAGGCCACGTGTAAACTGAGTTGTCTGAAAAGTTGAAAATATGTTTTGTAGTTAGTAAAAAAAAATATCATTTTGATAATAAGACATGCCTACTGATGCGTTACTTTATTTTCAATGAAAATATGACTAATGGGCGCTAGAGCTGAATTATTTTGGAATGGAGACCACGCACAGGTATACGCAACGTTAGATGCCTTGCTGCTCGCTGGACTGATGACTTGGTGAAGGTGGATTCGGAGAAATAAAATCCGTTCCAAGTTGTGCGCATTGAGAGAGGTCTTCGTTCATTAGTAGATCAACCCACTAATAATGATGACCGATAATGTCTTTCCCAGTATAAATAGCAAAAATAGTGCACACTAGGTTAGGGCGGTCAACGCAATATATTTACTTCTCAACAACCTCGTTGAATAATCAAAATTAATTATAAACTCTGTGCTGCTCATAGTTTTACTGCGTTTCTAAAAACATAACCTTTTTCGGATATCATCAAAAACCCATTTCAGTAATGTCAAACTCACAATTCTTGATGTTAAGAAACGTGGGTTTTAGAAGGCATGTAAAAAAAGCTTTCTTTATATTTTCGCAGTCAGGTTATTTCCATAGGCACACCTGATTATATCGAATAAAAAAATAAACAAAATGGCGCAGTCAATCGGAAGTGAAAAAACATTTCAGCAATATATTTTTAAAGATTAATTGCACAATTTTGTTCACCTTCAAATTATTTTCTTTGCATAAACCATTTTCCATTCTTATTTGAGCTTGAGAAATAGGTGTTCTAGGTCAGTTTTATAGATATATATCTTCACGCCAAGTCTCTTGTGACATGGTGGAGTATCGAGTGCCAAATCTCACGAACCTTATATACTATCCTAGCTTCCTCCACATTCAGAACTCTTCTTAAACACGCCAATTTCGGAGACTTGACGCGGCCCTCTGATAATACATTAGCGATTTGGTCGTGGAATGTCAACGAAGGTCTCCCGGGTACCTATCAGTTTTATAATTGAAGAAATCTTCACGTTATTACCAACCTGTAGTCAAAACTCTCGCCACACATTCCACATCTAACCGGCGTGTCGCAAGTCTCCTTTGACTGATTATCAGAATCCAAATATGTAAATTTGCTGGTTTTGTGATGCAAATTAGAACTACTTGAGGACCGTTTATCCGATTCCGATTTAAACGTTTCGGAATCGATACTACCGTTCTTTGGACTACGATGAAGAGTTTGCAAATTCGATTCGGAATATCGATTGCTTTTTATTTCTGAGATTATCTGATCCGTATCTGTTATTTTATCGAAGAATGACACTATTTTCTTCAGTTTGTCTTCTGGCACATCAATTTTCGTAGGTTGAGGGTCTGTCTGGGTATCACTTGCCACTTTTGTTGAACATCTGTAATAAGTCGTGCGTATATTTTCAGATTACAAGATAAATGACCTCTAACTAGGTGGTAGAGTTACGCTGGCTCGCCCGGTTTGATATTACCGCTTTACCTATTCCTGCTGCCATAACGTGCTTATAATTGGTTTGTTCTGGTTTGGAGGGTAAGGTAGCCAGTAAAATTACTTTTGGACGAGGCTTGACATCTTGATCTCAGCTTGGCAACGCATCATTACCACATTTAGTGTCTATAGGCAATGTGAATTTCTTACCATCAGTAAATCCTTTTGCTTGTTTGCCTTCCAATACTAATAATACTAAAATAATTGCGAAATTATAATTTTGATGATAGTCATAAATCTGGTTACCTGATAGATTTTGGCATAGCGACCAGACCATTGCTTAGTTTTGTAATACCAATGTGCTCGTTTTCATGGAGTGTCTTATCATGCTCTTGAGCAAATCCCTCGTGGCAATAATGGCAGACATGTACTCTGTTCGGAAAGTGGCACAGGTTCAAATGGTCATTGTAGTTTATGATACCTGGGAATTGCAAACATATAAATTATAAGAGATTTATATCTGGCTAGCGTTCGGCCCGGCTTCGCACGAGTGAAAAACTGATACCAAATATATAAGCAGCTATATAAACAATAATATATGAACAACCCTATTGTAATGTATGTCTAATGTCTTCAAATGAAAACGCTTGTACTGTTTTACGTATCACTTATAATTATTATTAGTTATTAATTATATAGCCTACCGG
>DVZN01000829.1:0-11568 GCA_018237365.1 Caria ino melicerta
TTTGAAAAATATAACGTAGCCTGGAATATGGCGACTGACTTGCCAACTGGCACATCTGGGAACTAATATTGTCGGCTAATCGTGGGTGCATACTAATATGTACCTCTACCTACTTCGTAGGCAGAAGTAAAAACATATGCACCCACGATTAACTGACGATATTAGGACCTATGATGTGACGGTCCATAGCTATATCGGGCACAAATCCGATCCGTGGCATGGTTATTTTTTTTTATAAATTGAAAAATTCGTACTCTACGTCTAGACTTTTTGCTTTGTGTATTAATATTTTATTAATATTAATATTTATTTAAGTATACCAACTTAGATCAAATTCGTGCATAAATTGCGAAATATACACCAAAGAACGATATTTTAATATTATCAATATAGACCGGAATCTTAAACAAAAAGCGAATCACAAATTTAAAATGTTTTATAAATATATATGTGTAATATTTTGCTGGAAATTTATAAAAAAGAAGCTTACATACGAAAGTAACATAAAAATCGATTTACTATCGACACATATTCAATCTATTACGCACGTAGTCTTTCCATACAGTGATAGTTATCGTTACAAAGAATAAGGTTGAACTATGTTAAACAATTATTATCATTTTATGTTAAATTCATTTATGATTATAGCAAAAACGTCGATCATTTATGGTATTAAACTTAAAAGAATAAATATTTATCTGCTCTGAAAAGAAACTTTTCAAATACAATATAAGAATTTTTGTTTTTGTATTAACATAACATAGTATCAGTTGTAAAAGTGCAATTAATTCAACCTTATGTCTTAGTTTATTTGAAATGCCCTAAATATCTTAATAAGTTTTACAACTAAACTAAGAATAAAAGGCTTTTGAATAAAGAACACATTTAGATTCTTATAAGAGCAAAATATAACCTTAAGAGCGACAATAGGTTAGGGTCAATGACCGATTTTCTTTCGATGTTAGTGACATGTTCTACGTGTGAGGAAATCGGTCATTGACCTTTCTCATTATTCATTCAGGTCATTCGCCTTGACCTTTACACCTTATTTGATAAGCAATATGATTCGTTTTTGAAACATGTGGAGTATCTGTTTTATGGGTCAAAGATTATTATAGGTCATTAACCCTAATCAGAATGAAATTGTTACTTAATAAATATTATTCTTAACGCATTAGCGTGGTAGGCAAGGCAAGCATAACCATCATACTAAGTTCCCTGATATGGAGCGATAGGAAAGTTTCGCCGACAAGGAAAATACTGTTAAATTACAGTGAGAAAGATTACTCCAATATTATTCCTAGTTTAATTATAAAACTGTTTATATTATTTACATAGAAATCGTAGTCAATAAACAAATGATTTACCAAACTAACCAAACACAATCGTGCGCTGTGCTGCTATACAAAAATACCTCTTAACGTAATTCACACGACTCGACCATTTCAAAACATACTTAAGACTTAGGACCGACCGGCGAACGCGCAATCAAAATTACCAGTAGTGATTTTTCAATCTCGTAGTCTTATATTTATAGAAGTTAATTTAAAATAACATAAGTATTAAAAAATCTTTTTTTAAACGAGTTGCGTTGTTTGTCTGCAAATGTTTGTTATAATCTTTGTTGTAATAATAATAAACTATTCTATTTAAACGTTCGTAAGCTGATATAATAAAATAAAATTAAAAAGCTTATGGTTGTAATATATTTTGATATTTAATCGCGCCATTATTGATTTTTAGTCTTACACATATATTTTTAAATTCTATATTTTTAATGTAAACCTATGTTTGGTTTGTTTGTAAATGTAATCAAATACATAATATATTTTTATTCTTACAAAGTAAAAAGTTGCATAGAGATTCTTGAAAGTAATAAAATTAATAGGCTTGTGTAAGCCCCACGTTGTAACATCGCATTGTTTTAATCACGTTTTAGGTAATCATTGCTATGATTATGTAATTTTAAATTGTTTTTTTACTGTAACGAATTATTAATTAAAGGCTATAAAAGAAAAACTTGTATCATTGGATTATCTTTTTTGTAATGTTTCATGTAGTTTGAAGTCATATTTTTGTTTTAAGATATTATATTTTAAAACACATATCTTTTAAAACCAATCGACATTTCTTTTCCATTACAATGGTTTGAAATAAACACTTTTTAGTGCTTAAGATAAAAAAATACTCAGGTAGGTAATCGTGTCATCTACGAGATTAAAAAATTACACACATTTGAAATACTGAATATTAAAAATACCAAAAACATAATGTATTAATATCAACAAATTATATTCAGTTTCTGAGAAAAAAATTTAAGGAAACTGTATTAATTTCTTAAAAAATACCAAAATCTTAGATATATTTAATACAAGCAACATTTTACTTACGAAACGATCTAGAAACTAAATATAACTAATGATACTCGGTTATTTCAAATTAATTTTATTTAAACTAGCATTAATACATATTTGCTAACTGCATATACTTTTTTATATAACAATTATATAGTGTGAAAAAAAATGTTTAATATGACTGTTTTAAAATTAATTCCTACTAAACATTTTAAGAGTCAATCTTAAAAACGATCACTACCTCGCCAAAAACCTCATGTCACAATGTAAGTCAATGATAACTCCAAAACTACTGAACCAATTTTGATAAAATTTTATAACTACCCGTAATTTAGTTCAATTCAAAAGACCGAATAGTTTTATTTGAAATATTGATGGGACATACGCAGGAAGATGTTCGCCTAGTTAGTCGATATTTAAGAATATCCGAGTTGTAGAGTATGAGAATACCGAGTTAGTAATACAATTATAATTTCTTGGAAATAAGGGTGAATTTCCAATGTCAACATTTAGATTGACGGCTTCGACTCTGCTAGTAGGAACAATTTAACAATGGCTGGGATAAATGAGACATAATGTATGTGTAAATATTATGTGATGTGTGAGTGTTGGTCGCCGGTGGTGGGAGTGTGGGGGGTGGTGTGACTTCATCACTTCTTGTCCATAGCGGTATTTGAGGCGTTGTTCGAGTTCGCGTTGCCACCACCATAGTTCTGCAAAATATATTTATAATTATTCACACTATCAGAAAAATGCTAAGAACGAAAAATGTTACAGTGCTAGGCGTGGTGCTTTGGTGTAGAGGGTAGCACGTCAGTCTGGAACTCCAGAGAAGTTGGTTCAATTTTCACAGGCACCGTAAAATTTTCGTTCTTGGCATTTTCTGATTTTTTACCAAAGCTGAGGTTTAGCTTAAACATGCAAACCGATTTATTCATACTTGTTTCATCAAAATTTCGAAGACTGTTTTTTGGTCCTTCGGACCAGATATAATCTAGCGACCTATGTATCTATGGTCCATTTTATTATATTATGTACATTTTCACAACAGCTTGACCGATTTTGACGAAAGTTAACAGGTAGATACCTAATGTTACAGGAAGTTACTTAGGCTACTTTATTTTAGAAAAAGGATAAGGGTTCCGCGCAAAAAAAAAAACAAAGGCCCACGAAGTCGCGGGTAATAGCTAGTTGTAAGATAATTTTGTCATTTAAAGTATATGTGTGTATATGTGTTGTGTAAGTTTCGGTCACTAACCTGGTAGTACTGGGCCCACGCTTGCGCTGCGTCTGCATTGCTAGCACCACCGCTGCCGCCGCCCTGTCCGTACTGCCCAAACAACAATATATTAACACCATTGTTCTACAGATAAGATTAATTTTCTCTTCAATGAGCAGAGGTAATTTGCACTTACAAAATGTTATGAAATAACCCCTTAGAAGCTATTTTTCTACTGTGACAAACACGTTATTCCACGCATTTTCACGTCGGTGTTAGTTACCATACTCCTCAGAAACGACTTGACCGATTTGCATGAAATGTTTATTCGGTAGAGACCTACCGTATACCAAAAATAGGTCGTAATATATTTTTTCTACCCTTATGTGAAAAGGGTGGTTCACAACCCTTAACACTTATTTTTTGCACAATATTTTTGAGTTTATTTATTAATTATATGACATTAAAAAATACCCACGATCCTAATTTTTTATTGTTCTACACTGAAACGCCATTTTTAATAGCGATATAAATAATTTATATGGCAAAACAACGTTTGCTGGGTCAACTAATATTTATATAAATATATGCTACATGGTCAGCTGATGCAACCACATTGAACTTGGCTGTTCTGCGGAACGCCTTCTTCGAGTGTTAGATAGACGAACAAACGTTACTTGTGCAAAGCTTACCCCGGGCCAGCCCTGCTGCTGCTGCTGCCACTGCTGCCACTGGTACCACTGCTGTGCGGTGTAGTTGTTAGCAGGCCACTGGCCCTGGCCCTGCGTGCCCTGGCCGCCCTTGCCGCCGCCCGTCCCGCCGCCGCCGCCGCCCGAGTTGCCCCCGCCGCCACCACCCGACGCGTTGTTGCCGCCGCCTTGCGGCCAGCCCCAGTTACCCCAGTTGCCCCAGCCTGCATAACGACATTGAATTATATTTCAGACTCAACTAACTCAAATTGCCCCAGCCTGCTAAATGACAACAGCGTTACGATTGTATTTGAGCCTCAGCTTACTCCAGTTACCAAAATTGCCCGAACTGGCTAAACATTAAAATTGTATTTCAGACTCAACTAACCGCAATTACCCCAACTTGCTATGCGTCCACATTACAATTGTATTTAAGATTGAAAACTAGTTACCTCACCCCTGCTTAATATGATTTTTTTATAACGTCTATACTAGGAAGATCAGAAATCTATACATAATGTTGACTTCCAAAAACCCCGTAAGGAACCCTCACAGTTTTTTGTTAAGTATAAATAAATAGATTCACAGACAGATAAAAATCTAAAGATAATAATGTTAACAGTTACTATTGTATTACAACTACAGATAGATCAATTTAACTTCAAAATAATGAAAATTATTTCTTTTCACTGAGTGGTTTGTAGTATGAATTTAGAAAGCTCATTCACATGGAAGAATTCCAACAATTGCTCTAATATATATAGCAGAACATTTTTCCAATTAATGTGATAGTTCTAGAAACGTTCCTTTAAGTTTAACTTTACGTTTCCTTTAAGATTACGTTAAACTAATCTGATTCAAGTCATGTTACCTTGATTCTGATTGCCCCAATTGCCCCAGCCCCCCCATCCGCCGGCCCATTGGTTCCAACCCTGCTGGTTCTGGTTCTGGTTGTTTTGGTTCTGATTTTGGTTGTTTTGGTTCTGGTTCTGGTTAGCCGGTTGGTTCTGGTTCGATTTTTGAACTTGGTTTTGATTTTGGTTGGGGCCATCCTGCGATCAACGATGTGATGTTATGAAACCCAAATGCATGCTTATTGATACACAAATATCTTCACGCCAAGTCCATTACGAGGCAGGCAGAGAGTATCGAATGCCAAGTGTCACGACTCTTACATACTTGCCTAGCTTCCTCCACGTTCATTACTCTCTTCATACAGACATGCCGGTAAGACAGGATGAATGAGTGGTTAGTAAACACTGCTTTATGTAATAAGATATAAAATGTAAACATGATAAATACGCCATAAGAGGTAAATGAAATATTGGCTCGTACAAATATTTTTGTTATAATCTATAGTAAATATCTCTGATATTAACAACGCCACCTATTGTAGTTTCATCTATGATACATGTTTTACAATACTCTATGGTAATTTCTAATGTGTAATGTCATGGCCACTTTAGTTGTTCGGAAATGTGTACAGAAAAAATAAACTTAAAGATTTTGATTTGCGAAACATTTTCCGTCTCGCTGGCCGAGTGGTGAGCGTAGTTGCCTTGTTATGTCGACGAATATTTAAGTCTGGGTATTTATGTATGTTTTGGTTTTTATATATGTATTTCTATGTATAATATCGTTATCTAGCGCCCATGACACAAGCAAATAATTAATTTGCTTACTTTGGCCGTTAAACTTGCGCGGCGATTTTTAAAGTACGCAAGCTTAAGGTGACACGCAGGCGACTAAAGCAGACGAGTCGTAATTACACGTGCTTACTCGAGTGTCTATCACCCAAGAACCATAAATCCCATAAATGTTTTATGTAGAACTATTTGCTGAATATAATTTCAATTTTACCATATCAGTGTTTTGTTTCAGTCACACTTTGCTGAAATTACCCAAAGTTTAAAATTAAGTGTCCAGTACTACGGACATGCGGTGTTCGACATGCTATCTCCAGGGTTTTTTAAACTTCTTGCTGTCACCCCTATTACCTTGTTGGGCTGCGTGCGCGCGGGCGCGGAGGAGGGCGTGGGGCGGGGTCCAGCGCGCGCGGGCGCCTGCTGCTGCGAACCGCGCTGCCACGAGCCCGCGCCACCACCGCCGCCACCGCTTCCACCCCCACCACCGCCCATACCCATACCCATGCCCATGTTACCTGGAACAATATATCATTAAATAAATTACTTTACTGTTGTTTGGCCTTTTTAAGTAATAAATTATAAAAAATACTAGTATATATAACAAATGACTTACCAGGCGGTTTGCCAGGCGGTGGTCCTTGCCGTTTCTCAGGCGTAAGAGGAGGCGGTCTGTTCGGCGGGCGGTCGCGCTGGAACCTGCCGCCGCCGTCGCCGCCCATCGGCCCACCGCGGTTAGGTCCTGGCCCGCCAGGGCCTCCAGGTCCACCCGGCCCTCCGGGACCGCCAGGACCACGGTCATTGCGCATGCCTCCCATGGGCCCGCCACGCCCACCACGGAAGTTGTCCCGGTCACCGCCGCCACGGCCGCCGAAGTCATTGCTGTTATACCATATTAATATCAAGGTTTGTTCTGGTCCAACTTTGTTTTTTAATTACCTCTGCAGTGGCCGAGTGCAGTCTGTGTTCGAATTTGACGTACGAGGTCCCGGGTTCAAATTCCAAGTCGCACAGACAACTTGTGAAAAATTTAAACGTCATCTGGTATTGGATTTGTGCCGTATAAGGGGACGGGCTTACCACCTGTCATCATGGGGCCTAATGTCCGTGTCCTGTCACATTGTGGGTGTATGTACCTAATACCAGAATCTCTTTCTGTTTTCGTAAAATAAGTTCCAAATAATGTTTCAAAGTTCATCCCAAGGACTTTACCCTATCATCTTCTATACTCTACCTTAATAAATTGACACTATAATCTTCCATACTTGATCCTAATGACTTGACCCTATAATCTTCTATACTCCAATCCTAATGACTTGACCCTATAATCTTCCATATTCCAATCCTAATGACTTGACCCTATAATCTTCCATACTCCATCTTAATGACGACCCTATAATACTCCATCTTAATGATTTGAGCCTATAATCTTACGTACTTCATCGTAACGACTTGATCCAATCATCTTCCATACTCCATTTTGATGACTTGAGCATAGACGATATTTTACCCTATAATATTCCATACTCCACCCTAATTACTTGACTCTTATATCTTCTATACTCTATCATAGCGGATATTTAAAGGAAACGAATCACACATGTTGATAGTCTAAATGCAAACGCGACAGTGAAGTAAAATCCAAGAATACACACTCGAGCTGCAGTAGCAAAGATCCTTGAAGAACTTGATAGTTCTCTATACTGGCACTCACCGGTTAGGTTGCTGCGGGCCGGGCCAACCACCGCCGCCCCCACCGCCTCCGCCCATCCTGTCGAAGCGATTTGGGCCGCCGCCCATAGGCGGACCACGATCCCGGCCGCCACCCATGCCGCCGCCGCCTCCACCCATGCCCCCGCCCATGCTCCAGCGTCCGCCCCTGCCACCGCCGCCCCCTCCTGCGGGCCCCCAGCGGCTGCCGCCGCCGCCACCACCGCCACCCCATCGGTCCTCTGTACCAACATTGCAAACAATGACATCCACAAGTTATCGAGCCATACTAAAATTTAATGGTATTTAACGTTTTTTTTTAAACTACTCAAAGTCCAACTGCTGACAGATTCCTTGAAAGTAAGAAATACAAGCCGTCTATAGACAGCAAGATGTTAATGGTGCGTTACCAGAAGTCAAGCTTTTATGACTCGTGCGTAAGTTTACCGGCTATCTTACCCTCCAAAGCGGCATACGTCAATGGCAAGCACTGACCTTATGGCCGCAGGAATGGCGTTGCGAAATTCTACCACCTATTATTATTATTTGTTTGATCGTTATTCCGTTTTAAAATTAGTATCTTATCCGGCTCAAAGGACCAAAATAAATTGATGAGTTTTATTTAGAAAAAACTAAATAGGCTGTCAAGTGTCAAAATTTATAAATATTTACGTTATAGCTATAAGGATTATTCAGAGAGGTTAAATACTTTACAGCTACATTAGCAGTAACATAGCCTATATTATGTCTACCAGTTTGCGTATCTTGGCGAAAAAATAATTTATTTTTTGGCATCAAATACTGGTAAAATCTATATAATAATGTACTTATATTTGATGGGGCCTTGAAATCTAGTTTCAACATCTATACTATTTTATGTAATAGTCACTTATAGCCCGAGTTGATATTTAGGATTACTTAGGGAGTCTTCAACATGTGTACAAAGCCATGATAACAGCTAATATGATGACACCATATTGTTAGGTTAATAATCCAATACTATCTCCCCACTTTCCCATCAGGAGAGGGTTATTACTCATTTCTAAAAGGTCGGTACTTAATGGACACGTATCGGTATTTGCTCATTTGCTTCCTTCAGCTATAAAAAATAAATATGAATGTAATAGTACCGACCTCTATCCCGGCGGCGGTCGCGGCCCCGCTCGGCGGAGCGCTGGCGCTTGGAAGGCGGCGCGTCGCGGGCCGGCGAGCGCGCGCGCTTCTCCCGCTCGCGCGCCGCGCCCGCCGCAGCCGCCTCCTTGTGGAACCCCTCCACTATGGCTTTGGCCTCCTCCTCCTGCAGCTCCGCGTAGATCACCTCGTCCAGCCACGGGCCCGCCTCCGGCAGTGAGAAGTTCGCTGCAACATTACACGCTCTCTAAGCAAACAGACTACATTGTTGCGTAAAGAGCCTATACGTGACGAGCCAGGCTCGGGGCTCGATTAGAAATTGATAGCTGTGCATTCTTTCTATCTTGAACTCTTGAATGCGGGACGCAGACAAGATTGTATTTTCCCCTTCTTTTATTTAATGAGGCAAGACATTTAGCCACAAAATATCTAACCTAATAGTACTTTCTTTTTAATTAATTCCAATTATATAAAATTCTAGTATATCCTTCGAATCTCCGGTTGTATATTGCAACTATTCTTCCTAATTAACAAGTTATCCACCCCGGTATCGTTTCCGGCGGTCTACCAACCTTTCATGTCAACGATGGCGCCATCTGGCACTTCCTTGCCGTCGGCTTCTTCACGACGGCGCGCCCTGTCGGCGTAAGTTTCAGCGTCGACCACCACCACGACGGCAATCCGACGGTAGCCCTCGAACTCCTTCAGCTTGCGCCGCTGAGCCGACGGGTATACGTTGGTCTGTACCATCAGGCACGCGATAGTGAAACCGCGGAGTTATACCGTGCATAGACGCCAAACGCCGAATCGTGTGAAGGAAAACATTTCTCGTTATATAGGTCGCCTGGGGCGGCCGGGCGACACCTAGAACAAGCTCAATAGAGATCCGGTACGAAACCGCCCCTACTTTACTACAGCTTAGCTTAAGCACGTACCTTGCTGTATAGGCGCACGATCTGAGCTTAAACATATATATATTACAACTATAGGCAGATATTTATTATAACCTATATTTTTGGATTTCAAATCCATTCACATACACATTTAGCTTTCCATTCGGAGCCATGCATATTATTTCTCGATCTCGATTGGTCCTGAATTAAGTGTTAGGCCGCCCAAAGGAAAAGATACTGTAAAGTGATTCGATTTTCATAGAAAAAGCTATTGCCAAATATGATTATAAAAAACAAAAAATTTACATAAATATTTGTGCAATATATTTCTACCATTTAGATGTTTATGCCCAATAAATTAATAAACTCATACAGATATAATAAATAAATATAAATCAAAGTTATCTCAACTTTTAATTCTAATTTATTTATTATTTCTTCATGAAAGTTTAATAAATTGATCACAAATGACTAAACGGTTAAAATATGATACACATATAGCTATATATCTAAAATTGTTGCTTCATATAATCATATTTCTGCATTGCTTTTTGTATATTTAATGAGCGAATCGAACCTCATTAGATGGCATTTAAAAAAATTGAGTCTCACCTGATCAAGGATAAAATTCCTGCGCCTTCCCTTGGCGATTTCCAACAATTTGAGCACGCATTTAGCGCACTTAGACACCATCGCATCCCATCTGCCCTCGTAGGTCGTGCGGTAGGGCTTACAATCCACCTGCCAGTGACACACACATACAATCTCACCATAACCACTGAAGCGACAGCTTACTCTACTTATCTATATACTATATATAATGCGATATTGATACCAGGGTCTCCATCTTGGCCGGGGACTCGACTGTACGTCCTCTTCACACATTGATCCACTGGTATCATTTACAAACACAGGGGCTGATAAATCTAACATTTTTTTATTTTTTGAATACATTTGTTGCACAAATTGTAACCCTGTTGAAAACACAGACCAACATTAGTATCAGCGTACACTTGGCGCTAATTTAGCGCTTATGTTTCAAACCTCAGAGTTGAAAGCTTGTATGGCTTGTAAAAATACTTACTACTAAATCGAACATTTTTAGATACATTGGTACAACTAAATTTTGAGATAATTGTACTTTTACATCCAAAAAAATACATACATCAAATAATACCCAACTTCAAACTTAGCTAAGACTCATATCTTCAAATGAACTGTTTTGTACTTGTACTGTTTTACGTATCACTTATAATTATTAGCATCATCAGGGCTAGAACTTAGGTTACTCTTATATTAAGCAGAATCTTTAAGTTATTTACTAAAATTCATATTCCTTTAATTGGAGATGATAAAGATCAAATGGAGCAACCCAGAATAATATTAGAATACAGATTTAAAATGTGTCATCCTTTTAAAAACGTCATATAATTAATAAAAATATATGATATATAGCATATTAGTCAGGAAACAGATGTTTTGTGAGTGTATAAAAAAATATTCATACCTTCATCTTGTCAAAGAGCGCTCCTGTTGACAGGATGTTGTATCGTTTTTCAGGGTTGGCAGCAGAATGCTGCTTTGCCCAGTAGGTCTTGCCGGAGCCAGGCATGCCAACCATGAGAATAACCTGGTAAACATTGAAAGTATTGTGATATTTTTGAAAGTTGACAATATAACTTATTTTAAATAGATATTATATCTGATTACTTTTTTGCAACCAACATTTAGCTTGCTCATCAACCACTTTTTGAAAGTGTAATAAAACACTTTTGTAATAACCACATTTTGGAAAGTGTATAGTATACATTTAGTATATACACTTTGAAATATGACATTGGACCAACAGGTGCATTTTTTTGGGTTTTTAAATGACTACTATTCTTTGTTGCTAGTATAAATATAGTTACTGCTCTCCAATACAATCTA
>DVZN01000830.1:0-11568 GCA_018237365.1 Caria ino melicerta
ATAATTGATGATTTTTTTATCACATGGAAGGCAAACAAGCAAACGGATTCCCTGGTGGTAACAAATTCACGCTGCCTAGAGACCTGAGACACCAAAGGTGGGAATAGTGCATTGCCAATCTGAGGCCGAAATGTTAAGCCTAATAAAAAAGTAAATTTACCGGCTATTCCACCCCCCAAGGAACACTTTAACACTGGCGGTATGGTGGCAGGAATATGTAAGGATGTGGTACCAATACGATGCGTAACTCTACTACCTAGTCAGGGATAACGGTGTTAGTGACAGTGAAACTGTGCTTGCTTTTTAAGGGCTGCCTGGTATAAGTCAACTGGCCTTATCTACAAAGAGCCTGAACTACCACGCGGATAATTTTCACTTTCAAGAGTCTTAAAATTTTAACCATTTGCTAAACAATCAAACCAATCTAGCCTAGAGCAAGTCAACAGCAAGCATATGCATACACAAACTAAAATTTAAAAGGATTTTATACCTATTATATACCTAAATATTTGTTAACGATGGTGTAATAGATTTAATTGTAGTATGAGACGTTGCTCTATTTAAATTTTCACTCCTACAATATTAACTAAAATCTCGAAATAAAAGCAAAGTCTTATATTTATTTTATACAAAATAAAAATGAAGTCTTATGGTTTTAAATATATTTTAAAAAATGGGTAATATAAAGGTGAATATAACAAAATAATTTTTTACAGTCCAAATCAGCAAAATATACTCCAAAGCTGTCAAAAGATGTGGCTTCGCAAGCGAAGAACGCGTATGAGGCTACGTCCAGATACAGGGACGAATTTGTAAGTACCTACTTATTATTTTTGTCTTTTCTTAGTGTGCATTTTGCACACATGAATGTTTAACTATAAATAGAATACAATTTGCTATGACATTACATTACACAACACAACACATATTACATTAAATTACAACTCTTAATTTTGTTCTACATAAAACAATGTATGTACCCTTGATAAGAAAAATAAATCCTTTTCATCCACTAATTGAAATTTACACAAAACTTTGGCCTCGACGGTATTTATTTTTGTTTTTCGTTTTTGGTATTAGGCTCTTTATTCTTGACTCCAACGTGTATTAATTAATAGAATAGGTAGTATTAATTATTAAGCAATTAATTAAAAATATATATATTTATTTACTGGTCGCTTAGTCCTGTGCAATAATTCACCTAGTCTAGGTAGGTCAGTCAAGTACTAGTAAATTTAACTGTTCTTTTTTTCGTAATGTCATTATTTATTATTTTCGTGTTCCAGTCTGAAGGTAAGGCCTGCCGGTAAACTTGCATATAAGGTCTACTAATACTAACATCCCGGTTATGAAATAGCGAAGCATAGGTAACATTTGGAAAGTCTATAGGCAAGCGTTAATAAATATCCCTGGACTAATCACACGTAATGATATAACCCCAAAGTAAGCAAATTATTAGCTTGTGATATGGGTATTAGTCAACAATATTACACATATAAATACATATACAAATAACAGAATAAATGCGACCCAGACCCAGAAATGCGAACGTTTATGTTCATCACACAAACGCCCGCCCTCGTTGGGAATCCAACCTAAGTTTCGCTATTCGTATACGTGGTAAAACAACTACGCTCACTTCTCGGCCAGTGAGACGGTCACAAGCAAGAGTTACCTTCTTGCTCGCTATATTTAAATATTGTCTCATATTTGTATGTCTACCATTGGTTTATTTACTTTTGTTACGTTATTAACTATAATAAATTTTACATTGGTGAAATCAGGCTTGATTTATTTAAGAGAAAATGTTCATGTATGATAGTTTAGCTTTAATTTCCTTACTTCTTTGCTTTCATTGATAAATTCTATCGATTGATTAAATAACCGCGACGTAGTATTCGCGGCGCATCGATATGCCCGCCGCGTCGCTCTAAATGAACGGACGCGGGTTGCGACCGACCAATACCAATAAAACTTTTAACTGAGGACACCAACGCATACCTCAACACTTAATATGATTTTATCAATTTGTGAATGAAACTTCTGTAGTATTATTTATGCTACTTACAATTAATTTTAACTAACTTTACAAATAAAAAAATAAGTACAGTATTTTGTAATGATTAAACTTAAATGTAACAAAAAACGTGCACCAGTCTATATTGATTAACTAGATAAGTCCTAACTTTGATATAATATACCTATTTATAAATGTTATCAAGCATTTATAGAACTTTCACTGAATTACAAAACGAGTAATATTTAACTATTTGGATCATTAAATATATGAATGATTCATGATCTATGTCATTTTTTATAATATAGCTTATTCAGAGTAAAAAATTAAGTCTAAAATTTATCTTTGTAATATAATTGTAAATATATATATGTATGTTTTTTGTGGGCTCATGCACTCGCTGATCGCCTAAATGGTTCCAAAGGGAGAGTTCTACAAGTTTAACCGCGAACGAAGCTGCGGGAAACCGTTAGGTGATGATAAATAAACAAATATAATAATAGCATAGATTTATATTTATCCCATGACATTGCCCGGGATTGGAATGTGGCCGAAGTGGCGATAGGCTTGCCACCTATCACATCACGGGCCCTAGTACCTTGGCTAATCGTGGGTGTTGTATATCTACTGGATCTACGAGTCGTGGAGATACTTGCACACCTCTGCCTACGATTCGGGGATAATTGGCGTAATGGTACTAAATAGATGTATAAATATAACTGACATTTAAATTTGTGATTAAGGTCATATAATTCGAGTTTCAAATGTCTTGAAAATTACAAGCGTAGTATCTGACACAATCATTATTATACATCATACCAATAGTCATGTATGGGGCAAAAAATCTTGGTGGATTACAAAATGTTTTAATAAGTAGTACTTGGTCATAGTAAGAATGTAGGTAGAACCTTCACATTGTACATATCGCCAAAGCCCGTGTTCTTTTTAAGATGGTTTGATTTGTTCATTATACATACAAAAATAATGATGCACAAATATAATTATATAAGGAAATAGTGTTACATAATTACGTTTAGATATCTGTGGCAAATTAATAAAAGATCTATCACAAAAATAATAAATAAACTGATAATAAAAATTTGTTCACAAAATTTGAATTTGAATCTAATTAGTATTACTATATGAAGGTTTACTTTTTTATTAAATTGCCATAAACATCGCAAGATAAAAATTGTTGCGAAATCACTACATAGTATAAAATAATTTCCCATCCCTATGTATGCTTAGCCCTTTTAAACTAGATAACGGATTTTGATGCGGTTTTTATAATAGATAAAGTGATGCAAGAGGAAGGTTGATATATACGAGACGGGATGCTAGTATATTATAATTGTGTAAAAAAAATATTAATGCATCACTTTTTGTATGGAAATCAAACAAATGAAAGTAGTTTTAAGTTGTGACCTTGTTACTTACAAATTATCAGATTTTGAAATTAACAATATTAATGTGCCCCATACATATTACAAGTAAATTTTATGTCTTTCAAACAAAAAATATATACATTAGGCCATAAATATTCATTACTTTTTAAAAGTGAGTGTAACTCTTAATGAAAAGTCTGGCTAAAATTGGTGAGTATATTCTTTGAAATGTTACACTTATTTTAGCCAGTCTTGGCAAGAATTACAAACACTATTGCCAAAAAAAAAATGTAGTGTAGAAATTTACACTATTAAATAATATTTCCTTCCATTCCTTACAAAAAACCAGTTAATAATTAAAAAATAAATGGCACCTTTGCACAAAATTATATAAAATACACCTTTGGATATTATAATTCCAGTCTTTATTCTCAAAAAAAAAATGGCTGCATCATTTTGGTCCCCAATTAGACCTAATTTTAAACAAAAGATTTATCCAAAGGTACCTCACCAAAAATATAGAATATTCTTAGTTTTGAATGTTAAATAATATTATGCTAATGAGTTTACACCCTGTTTATGAATATTTAGAATTGTTCAACAGTCATTGTTAAAAAATGTGCAATAAAAATATTATGTCAAAATCAAATTAAAAATTAAATTACTAAACACATAAAAAAAATAATTAAAAAAATACTTATAAAAGACCAATCTTATTGCATTTTTCAATAATTACCAGACAATGGTACTAATTCTACACATCTACTAATTTTAAGTTATTGTTGTTCTCGCTCATTAAACAAGAGAAGAGATATATTATGATGCACAAATTTCAATCTATCTCTTTCTTTTAGGTGGCCTCCAGTTGCATTAAGGCAACCGAATTTACCAATATCAAGTTGAGTATAGATTGCCACATTAGAGTTGATTGGTTCAGGTAAATTTTGCAATTGTTGAGTTACCTAAAATAAAATGGCAAAGACTATTAATACAATTTTTAGAGCATTCTAATGTGACAGTAATGTTGGCCAGGTCTACATACACTATCTTAAAAAATGTATAAAAAATTATAGAATAAGGAAAAAATACGCAATTACGTAAAATACGTAACTATAGACGTGGAACATGACGGCAAAACTGGCCCACTGACTGCATGTCACTCAGAGCCATGGAAAGGTCTATGCTCGGAATCTCACTAAGAGATAGAGTATGAAACGAGATTATTAAACAGAAGACCAAAGTAACTGACATAGTTCGGAAGTGTAGCAAACTGTAGTGGGAGTAGGCTGGTCAAATCTGTCGCAGAACCGGGGTTGGTGGAGTAAACGGGTTCTCGAATGGTGGCCACTTTGGCTTTGGCACACTGGCTTGATAAACGTAGTATTGGACGCCCTCCGGCCAGATGGACCAACGATTTAAAAAGGGCAGCTGGTAGTGACTGGTGACTGATGAAAGAGGGAGATTGTGTCCTATTGCATACTTTGGGGGAAGCCTATGTCCAGCAGCGGACTGCAATAGGCTGATGTATGTGTGTAACTATATATTTAAGTATAATTTTGAGGCTCAAAAATAATTTATTTTTATCCGCTGAACATTGTTATATGTATATCAATTATGATATACATGATGATTAAAATCTCCAAATGAGTAAAACTAAATAACTTTTTTTTTAATTGATAAAATTGTTATCTTGCAACGAGCTAAGATCCATCCAAATTACGTCACAAAATGTTGGCCGTTTTTTGACCTCCTCCTTTTTGTCACAGGTCATCAACTCCTTCCTGGTGTGAAGTCACATACTTTTACAAGTAGTTAAATTTAATGATCTATTTTCCAAACTTTTTTTCATTTCAATTGGAATAACCTTTAATAAAATCAGTATAAAGTAAAATAAGTTATGAATGACCCCTTAGGACAAATACGGCAACCTTTGTGTTAATATTACTATGGAATTATGTTCATGAATTTTTGCTTTGAGCCAAAAAATTAGCACAATTTAAAGAAAATAAATACTTGTAATGTGTAAACATATTTTTGACTATTTTTTAGAATAATGTACATAGACCATAGTAGACCTGGTCGAAGCTCCATATATATCTGGAATGTCTCCTCTCTTTTTTTGGCATTAAAAGTGTTTTTAATTTTAAGTAATAACTTAAACTTAAAAACAATGGTGTTCATCATCAGCACCATTGTCATATAATTATAACTTTACGGGCTTCTAATAAAATCATCACTATTTGTACTTTTTCCATATTATGCCAACAGATTAAAAAAGACGAGGTTCACATATTTTTCTGTAATATTATGCATGTTTCACAGTAGTTTTTTGTTCTTACATGGCTTGTGCTATAGGTCAGTGCCAAGTTGAATTAATTTGCCTGAAGTTATTACTCAATTTCGTGAACTCAGGTTTAAACAATTTAGAATAGACAACTAAATCAATCTTGCCTTATCTCCTTGTGAAAATTTTGGCAGTATTGAGAAAGAATAAACTAACTACTCCTGCATTATTATTTTCACACTTTCAATGAACAAAATTCAGTAATTGTGAAAGTAATATTTATATGCTTTTTTGATCCTCCAAAAAACCTCCTAAATCCACTTTACAATAAAATGTGACTAATTCTCTGTCCAAAATTAAGGAGTTACTAAACAATCATTAAGCTTCAGTTTACATTGAATGATTAAAAGCCGAGGTGCTAGGAATCTTAAACAACAGTTTAAAGATTCATATAAATAAAATATGCTATATTCTTTAAAGGTAATATAAATGTCAGATTGTCAAAGGCAATGGTGCTAATTATACTGCCTACCATCTAAACCTACTTTAAGTTGTCATGTTCTTTCTTTGTAGTATTGGAAGGCTAGGCAGACTAACAATAAGAATTAAAGCCACATATAGACACCAAGTGTTAATGGTGCATTGCCAACCTGAAGCTGGGATGTTATGTCTCTTGCAACAACAGTAAAAGAAAGAAATAAGACTTGTATATATAGGCCTACTAAATTAGTATCCTTAAATAATTTGTAGAGGTTTTAAGTGCCATTTTGAATAGATAAGTCGATTAAAACCATTCAAGTTACATGTACTGATGAATTTGACAGGATGAATATGTTCTGATCGAATGAGGAAGCAAGAAAAGTATGTAAGAACTGTGGCAATTGATACTTTCTGCCTATCCGCAAGTGTCTTGGCTTGAAGATATATATGTAGAGGTAATGGCAATAACCTTCCTTATATTTAAAGGAATAGAAGACGTCTAGACTAGACAAACCATATGAAGAAAAGAGTGGGTATGTTGTACTAAATGTTGAGACAGAAAGTGAAGAGGAAATTAGAAAAGAGATTGCTCCGACAACAAGAGAAAAGTTCTTTTTTTATAATATTAGAAGACAAACAAGCGGACGGATTTCCTCATTGTAAGAAATTCATGCCGCCTACTAGACACCAAAGGTGGTAATGGAGCATTGCCAACATAAGGCAAGACTATTAGGCCTCATGTAAGAGTAAGTTAATTTAACTATGAGAGAGAGCAATAACCTTAATATAAGTTTAGTCAATTCTAGCAGAATCAGCACCAACACCAGTCACTCATAAAAAACACATATTTTGTAATATTACAAAAAAAAAAATTGCAAATTTTTAAAGCTTGTGCTTAAATATTGTAATTAGATAAGTGGACAAATTTTATAAATAATGTTTACTGTACTAAAAATATAAAAAAATAAGTTGCCAGATCAAAATTTTTGTTTAAATATCAAGTCACATTCAACAGTCAATACTTTTCTATAAACATACAAAACTCTAAAAGGATAACAAGAATCCACCATTCATTTCAAATTATAAATTAAAAACTTAATACTACTCATGAACAAATAAATTGCACTGCAAGGTATTATTACAATCAATGTAATTGTCTACATACATCAAATTAAAGCTTTGTAGGAGTCACTTCAAACTAAGCAGAAAATTGCTCAATTTCTTTTAAAGTAATTAAATATTGTTTCTACCCTATACAAAGTTAATAATTGCTTTGTTTTTTTAATTAGAAAAAATTTTGGTTCTGAGTTACACAGTTTTTAATGTAAAAAAAAAATTATATATGTTTAGTTAGTAAAGCAAAACTTGGCTAAAACATATTATCTATACAATTTCATCTTATAATACGCTTCAATTTGTATGTAATTGTATTTCCAGTATACAGTATAAAATCAATATTTAATCTTTAAGAATCTATGAGCATTTTTATGCTTTGCGTGAATTAACATAATGGGAGGGATAATATTCAAAATTTGAGCTTCGGCTTGAGCTCATGCGCACGGCCGCCCCAGTCTAGCCGATAGCTGCGAGTCCGCCACGAGATCTCCGGGTTAAGTAATGCAGCAAATAATAAAAACGGAGCACAACACTCACTCCACACCCACGCTAATAAGAACTCAACCTTTGTAAAGGGCGGTGATCCATTTTGACACGAACGTAACATCAACCAATCTGAGAGAAACCACACTAACACATGCACTAGGAAAAACGGCAGAGGCTCCGCTCCAAACAACTGTCCAGCCGCCCACGCCGCTCCAGCACCCAGAGGCATACACTCACTCAGTGGCTCCAATAGCGTTGTAGCCGGCACCATTGCTATTCGCAATCGCGCCCACCGCTTAAGACGTCCTTGTAACGCGCCAATGGATTTCGCACCAGAATTCTGCAGCGCTGGTAATGACGCGACACGCATTCTCCATCCACGTGAAACCACAGCTTTGGCCATAAAAAAGTCCTCAGCTAAATATTCACCGAAAGCAGCCAAGCCACCTGCTTCCTCCAATGCACAACGGCGCACTAAAGACGACATTCCAACGTGGCAGTTGATGCCCAGGAAGTCAGCTCCAAGGTACATACGCGCCTGTGCCGTTCCGAAATAAACTTTTTCGTAAACAGCAGCAAATCCTTCAGCATCATATGTGAATGGCATTTGATGCACGATTGCAACGTCTTCTTTCATATGTTGGACCATATCTAGTAAGGTGTCGTCTCTCATGCGAATTCCTGAGTCACTCACTAAAATCAGTGGGTATCTCGCTGCCAAGTAAGCTGGTTGCATATTGTTAATTTTTGGATTAACCCCGACGCACATACCGCCGACAAACAACCGTGCATCCACCTTCGGATACTTCTGTAATAAGCTATTGACTAACATCACGGCTGGGTCATGTTCGTTCTCCACACAGAACAACAACTCGTATGATGGATAATCTAACGTGAAAAACGTTTCTAGATTGGAATACAGGTTTGGATCGACACCAGTGAGCGGTTTCAGTATCGAAACGCCGAGGTACGGTTGTTCTGGCGGTGACCGGTCGACCGTCCTATGTAATTTCCACTTTGAATAAGATAAAGCCATTATATGAATTAACCACAAACAAATCCACGCAATCATAAAGAATATGGCAAAACCAAACACTGTATACACCATAGGCATCATAATTGTAAAATTCTATCACTCTTACGTCCCGGCCACATAATATCGACTATTTTCAAGAGTCTATTGTCGTGCGCTTTAATGCGATCTTACTATTGAACTGATAATAATAAGAGGTAGACGTTTTATTAACATACAATGATGATTCACATTTCACATATCGCACCATTTTTATAATTCGAGCATCATAATTTTCCGATTACTTTTATCACGTTCGCGTATCTTTTATTACAACCAACGTAGCCGACTCCCATTCTCGGCGACTCCTCCCGTCATTTCTCAGAAGTCAACTGCAACTGACGTCTGTCGAGTGCAGTGTTGTCCACAAAATATTTTAAAATCCGTTAACTATCAAATAATTAATTTTAAGAATTTCCGACATTTTTTAAAATATATTTTAAACGAATCAATTTTGAATATTTGTCAAAATTAAAAATATATAATCTTATCAAACGTTAAATGTAATATGTTTTTATATATTTTGCTAATATTTATACGCAAATTTTAAAATATTCTTTAAGTTTATGAGATACATAACATCAATTGAAAAATAAATACTAATGAAACTATTTTTATTTTGCTTATATATTAAATTTAAAGGAATCAATCTTGAATAATAACTAAAATGAAAACCTGGGTATAATGTTATGATTATTTTCAGCGTGATAATTTAAATAAAAACATATATGGCTAAGGATATAAACATGGCTGTTTCCGTTAAATATCTTTCAGCCGTTAGAAAAAATATTTTCACGTTATAAATGTTTTGAAATCCGTTACATATAACGAAAAAACTGTCAAGTTGGCAATATTAACTGTCGGCTAATCTGCCATCAATGTTGCCACGTTAGATTCGTAAAATTACTGTGTAAAACATAAAAATACAGTACTTTGGTGTGAAAATACATAAAACGTTAACTCACATACAGTGCTTTTTCTATAAATAATAACAAATTAAAAAAATACGAAAATGGTTGATTCTACGCCCAATCCCTGTAATTTCCCACTAACTTCAATCGCTAAGCAATCACTGCGATTTGTGGGATTGTGGGATAATTTGTGGGAAGATGCAATAAAGCCTGCAGGGCCAACCGTTTTACTAATGTTTTTTGTTGAAAACATTTCTCATTTTTTTTAAATTTTGTTACGTAACCGCTCATAATTTTTTTAATTTTTAATTTCTTTTTTTAGGCGTCATAGCTTTCAAAGGCGAATATTTTGATAAATACAACAAACATAAATGTTTTACCTTTCAATCAATAAAGTGAAAATAAAATGACACCATAATTTTTTTAAATAATTTTATATTAGTTACATAATTTGAACTTAATTGAATTGAATTTAAGTTTCTCGAATAATAATGATATTATACTTAAAAAAATTAAAACATGTAGCGACTTTCGATGGATATAGGTAACTGAAGGATATTTTCCATTTAAGATTGTTTATATCCTTTTAAATTAATTAGTGTTTTTCATACACTGTATTTTTATAACACAGTGTACAGCAGGTTTACTACAATTACAGTGCACTTGACATAATTGTCTGCCTTTCTGTATAGTGTCGTTTGTCCTTAGCTTAGAGTAATTATGAAGACTTAATTAATTATTAGTTCATAAATACTTACCATGAGTAGGTAATCGTCCCTAGTCTGTCTAATCCATTGACAATTCATACCAAAAGCGGAAGTGAAACCATTGCTACCAGTATATCTAATCAATTTTACTACTTACAAAATATTTGTATTTGCAAAATAAAAAGTTTCGCAATTTTTGAATAAAAAATATCAAATACACTGCTTTTTATAGCAAAAAGAGAAAAAAGATCTAGTACAACAGTACTAGTAGTAGAATACGTAGTATCTCTATCTAGTCTGTGGTAGTAAACAGCAGTAGTTTATAACGAAGCACTGCATAGCGGTATTTCATATTTATTTGTTCGATTACAGTTACAACGATGAGCTTTGACGTGCTTACTAACGAATTATACTTGTAGGTATAAATAACAAACTATATCCTCTCGGCACACAGCAGCCGATGCTGTGACAGTTAAAGTAATGTAAAAAATATATACATTAAAAGTGATTATTCTGAATACCATTGATTTATTTTAAATAAAATGGCGTTATAAGACCATGATTTTAGATAAGGTGTTATTGAAGTTAAAAATGATAATTGTATTTTTTGGATGGTTATTGAAGAAAAAAAAACTGAACGACTTTTATACTCGCTTTCTGGCAACACTTAGTTATCGCGTCGCGGGAAAACAATATTATTTAAAGTACCTATATGTTGGTATATATGTATTTGCGACACAAATAAACGTGTGAAAATGGATATTATTCGTTTAATGAAACATAATAACAATTTAAATGATTACGAAGTGCTTACCAGTGATATAAAAAACAAATATGCGTCGTCAACAGTTCATCTAAATATGTCAACTGTTTTATCCCTAAAGAAAGTGCAATCTCTCGAAGTTGAAGTAATTTTCCTCTTTATTTTTCGTAATTTTGTATAATAATATACCTTTATGTTGCAGTATTTGTATAAAAGTATCGAGATAACCTCTCGAGCCATCAGATCGGAACTATGAATGTCCACTAACATTTAGATAGGAAATGGTAGGCTTAGTCAAATAAAATTAGGGAAAATGAGGGACCAAAGACCTAAGACCGTGTTGTTCT